>CATOPS010000044.1:0-62156 GCA_951802225.1 Euspilapteryx auroguttella | reverse complement strand
CGAAATTATTAGTTTTAAAATGTGTGGAGCCCTGAAAATCTTTGAGCAGCTAAGTGCCGTAATTAGAGAACACTGAAATAATAACATTCACATCATACGTGATAATTTGAAAATGATCATAATAAAACTTCAATGTTGCTTACCTACACTTGATACTGGATTAGGAATGATTGATATTATTTTATAGCAACAGATAAAACATAGCAAATTTGATAAAAATGTATTTAGGTCTGCTACACAACATAAAAAACATAATGCTAAACTAAACAGTTTTCAATTTTCAGCGATGTAAATCCGAATTAAAGAAAATACTAATGGCAATATTAGTAAATATGTTTGAGGTCAACGGCGGAAGTGATTGTCTAACACAAAAGCAGGGTGACCTAGAAGCGCGAACAAAATTCCCTCCATCTAGTTTGTACGTGGAGTTCTGAAATTAAAACAGTGCTGAAGAAAATTGCATGATGATGATGCTAGTGGCTTCCTAACTGACGCGTTAATTAAACAATAATTTACAGTGCGACAGGTTGAAAAAACCAATCATAGGAATTCTTTTTAATTAGCCTCGTACTTACATAAACAATAAACGTAACTAATAGTAAATTGAAACAGGTTTGAATAAAGATCGCGTGTCGCAATGTAAACCGAACAGTAAAACAAGTAATGAGCTGATGGGCTAGCTAGGCGCTAGGCGCTAGGCGCTGGCGCTAGGCGCTAGGCTAGGCTGCGCGAGCAACGAGCATGCATCTCCGTGCGGCACTCACCGCTGTAGGCCACGCTTTGGAACACTGCCGCGCCGCGCCGCGCCAACAGACAAACATGCCGTCAGGGCTTGCTCCACCATCGCCACGCACGGGCCCCACGCAGCCTCGCCTCGCTAGCCTTGTCGATTCCTCGATCGTTTCAAGTGATGTAACGATCTACTTTACAAACCGTGATGAATTCAGCGCTCACAATACCGAGTTAAAACGAGCTAAAACGCTTGCCACTTCTGGTCTACACTATTGTCTTTACATAGATAGCCAAAATTGAGTTTTAGTAACGGGCAGATCACCGAGGCTGCGTGCGTTGCTTTGTGCGTCTTGATTGTCAGAGCAAGGCTTAACAGGGGCGACACTACCAACCACTGTCGAAAATATTACCTAGCAGAGTTTTATATTAGCATGTATTAGCACTTAGAAAAATTAATAGGTCTCCACAAAGTAAGTTCTTCATCAGTATGTGGTAGCGTCGTAAACATTCACATAACAATTAACAAAAATTTATCAATAACATTCACAAGTATATTGAACCCACATTTGACTAAGATATGCCATATTATATAAAAAAGGGTCATAAATAACAGTTATACACTCAGATCCATTAAAACCATCACAACAAGAACTATCGGGAATTCGGGAGGGTATTTGATACTTAAAATAATCACGAATACAGCACATAACCATTGACCAATATACACTGCAATAAACGACAAATACACAATGTAAATCCAACAATGCCCACCAGGCCCACCCTTCTTGACCAGTTATCCTACCTCAATCAAGTTATCTAATTTTTTTGTACTGTAAGTCGTCCGACAGTAAGTTATCTTAAACGATATGTCAAATATCTCTTTAATATTAACTTAATCCATTTCGCTCATACAGCAGTGGTAAGAAAAGCTCAGTATAATAAAATTTTAGAGCATGGTACAATAATATACTCCGCCTGGTCCTCTCTTTGGACCAAATGACTGAAACAACCCTACGTCACCATGTTGAGATGACCGAGAATGAAATAACCATTTAAACGCGTGAGACAAGGAGGCGACAAGTTTATTTGTGAAGTAGGCTTGTGTCACTCTAGGAAGAAAAGACATGTTATTTTAGACTGTGGTAGTAAGTAATGGAGTAGTGATACTGACTGTGTTTCTTCTTGAGCGGCAGCGGCGGCGGGCGCGGCGGGTGGTCGGCCAGCGTGTGCGGCCGCGCCTCGCCGTGCAGCGAGCACGCCGCGCTCTGTCTGTAGACAAACAGACAGATATTCATACAACTCTACCTCTATTTTGATTTATTACTAATCATTTTGTTACAACAATAATCCCACTAAAATATTACCAACGGTTAGTTTTTAGCTCGGATAATACAATGCGTGACTTTTATATTAAAACATACTGTCTGGTAAACTACAGCGTTAAATTAAACTTTGATGTCCGCACGCAATAGTCGTTAGTACTCGCCAGCGTCTAACAAACGAATAGCATTGAACAAATTCAGCGCTTCCAACTAGATACGGTCCAAAAGCTACATATTTTACAAGAGGAACGCGATTATGATCAACATATGAGCGCGCATTGTCGTTGTTACATAAAAACAAAAGAAAAAGGTTAATAGCCTTTCACAATGTTACTCGGGCGGTAATGTCAAGTTGAGTAAGGCACTCAAGGCGATGCCTAGCGCTCTGTGACGGCATTCACTTCATTTCGACACCCTCTCATTGACACGCTAATTTAATTACCTACTAGTTCGAATTAGTAAAACAATGTCATTGCCACTCATTAGCAAAGAAGGTACCTTTGGTAGCATACCATACATATTGCAAGGAAATTGGCTCCTGTATACTTGCGAAGTTCTGGTTGCCTACCTAATCATTTTTTTTCCAATGATTAGGTAGAAAAGATTCAACTTAATAATGAATATGGTAGTTTTTACTTATAATACAAATTTTAATTTAATTTTTGGCACTAAGCTAAGCTAATTTGAGTTTGAGTCAAGTTATAAGCGGATTTCTTGTGACGTCGTTTTTCTTTCTCGCAATTTTTGTAATTTCAACTTTAATACTAGTATATTTTTTTATTGTAGAACATAAAAAGCAGAGAAATATGAATGTATTGAATGAGCTTGATTTAAAACAATATTGTAAAAGATTGCTACTAACGTGTTGTTTTTTTAAATACCGGTTTTTATTTTGCTGGTAATGTGTTACTCGCATTATAAATTAGTTAGAGGTACAGTGGCGGTCTAGGACGGCGTAACAGATTTGTCTATGGTCTCGTGCGCCCTATACTGTTATACGAAAGATCACTAGTATTTTTTTCAATACCGAAAAACCGAAAGTGTTACGCGATCCTAGACCGCTACTGTACCTTTTCCTGCCCAGATTGAGCGAAAAAAAAAAACAGCAAGTATCAAAGTCAACGACGATTTTATTACCTGATCTCGACGTTGGGGAAGTGCTGCTGCACGTCGGCGCGCAGCGCGCGGCGCGTCTTGGCCGGCAGCTCGGGCGGCGCCTCGCGCTCCGCCGCCGCCGCCGCCGCCGCGCTCGCCGCCAGCCTGACACACGCACCACACTCAGTGACCGACACACACCCGTGGTCCAGACTCTTATGGTGGTAACTCTCGCTATGGCGCGAAATTCAAATTTTTTCGTGTTTTTTATTTATTCTGGCGAAAGTATACATTTTTAATAAAGTTTAAATTAATGCGCGTATGTAAAAAACCATCTCCCACATTGCAATACAACGTTTTTGGAAGACAGACCTACAGATTTTGTGTCTAAGGGGTAAAAGGCCAAAAAACAAGTTCCTTGAATATACACAAAATCGGTAACTCTGTCTTTCAAAAACAATATATCACAATGTGGGAAATAGGTTTTTACTTACGCGAATTCATTTAAACTTTATTTAAAATGAAAACATTCGCCAAAATAATTAAAAAACGTGAAAAATTTTGAATTTCGCGCCATACCGTGAGTTACCGCCTTAAGGTGGTACCTCTCGTTATGGCGCGAAATTCAAATTTTTTTCACGTTTTTTTGGAAGACAGACCTACTGATTTTGTGTCTAAGGACATAACTTGATTTTTTGACTTTTTGTCCTAGGACGCAAAATCAGTAGGTCTGTCTTCAAAAAACGTTGTATTACAATGAGGGAGATAGTTTTTTACATACGCGAAGTCATTAAAACTTTATTAAAAATGAATTATTTCGCCATAATAAATAAAAAACGCGAAAAATTTTTATTTCGCGCCATACCGAGAGTTACCGCCTTAAACACTAAACTTTACTATGACAGTTATATATCAGCCATTTGCAAAGCATTTCCATGATTTCCACTTTGTTTATTTTATACATACAATCTAAGCATTTGTCAAACAGACGGCGCTACATAGAGGGCCCCATACAAAATCTGACGTCGGGGGCTTTGTATAAGTACGACAGAATCAACGTAAACACGTTTGACAAGCATTAGAATTTACGAGGACAGTTTTTAGCTATGAATCATAGCCTATGATTTTGTATGGGACCGTCTATCTAGCTAGAGAGAGTTTAATGCAAATTCCGCGAGGAAGGAAATTATTCTAAACATTTGTCTAACACCAAAATATTTTAAACTAACATTACAGTTAACTATGTAATTCTGTCCCTAATTACATCTGAAGAAAAGTATATGACAGTATACTTTTAAAGGGAAAGAAATATTATTAACAAAAAAGAGAAAAAAGAGATCACTTACATAAAAAAGAGATCACTTACATAAAGTTCTTGGAATACTGTGTAGTAACGATCGCGTTCATAATATTCATGCGACTCTCAAAGCTTTGGCTCGTGCACTTGATTTCTGTTACACAGTCTGTACTGTCAAAAGTACTGCAAAGACAAAAGGAAAGCTAAGTAACATCACAAACAACAGCCGAGACACAACATCGAGCCTCATAAATAACTGTCTATTCTAATGCCCACCTACATCCTTTTTCATAGTTGAATATAATTTATATTTAAATTTTGTTGGTTCTTGAGTTTATAAGTTGAGTTGGTTGATAAGGATGCAAAGTGTGTCTTGAACAGACAGATAATATTTCATGAAAAAGTTGGGATTGCTTCGAAAAATAAAAAAAAAACAAAAGAAAGAAAAAAATCAAATACACACACATACTCTGAAACAAAACATGGACAGGAAGAAAGAAAACATTTATTTAAACTACAGAATATAAAAGTATAAAAAAGCAAAAATAATATTAGAGTGTTACCTGTCCGTATGGCTGGAGTAGTGCGAGGAGAGGGAGAGCGCGCAGCAGCCGCGCTCGGCCGGCTCCGCGGGCCCCACCGACACGAAGCCCGACTCGTTGGAAAAACTACCAACAATTACTGTTTTACTATTATGTAATTTCATTATTAGGAGCAGGCCTATAGGCCAGGTTACAGATCATTTTTATTTTAATAAAACTATTAATTAATAAAAACGCAATGATATACAATTTTATTATACATTAAAATAAAAATAATCCGTCCCCATTACTTTACTCTGAACTCTGTAAGCACGGCTCGTTGCTAGACACGGTACATAGTGTTATTGTGGCAAAACAATTATTAGCTAAACAACATGATCAATCGAACTCTAGCTTACAAAAAAAAAAGTTTTAAGTAGAAGTGCGATGTATGTAAATATAGAAGTAAAATAAATGTGAGACATGCTGCAACCTATGTACACACAAATCGGTAAAATGCAAAAGTAGCGCACACATACATACTGTTGGACATACCGGTTGTGGTTGGTTTGCGCGTGGCCGTGGCCGTGCGAGTCCAGCGACGCGCGGCCCGCGCCCGCGCCCGCGCCCGCGCCCGCGCCGCCGCAGCTGCACAGGGCTGTCGGGAAATAAATGAAAATGCAGCGGAATAAATATAGATCCAACTGAATCTACTATTATATGTTCCTTTTATTTGTCACTTTATTATTCGATTTCAATAATTATTTTACTAATGCCTAGACTAGAGTATAGGACATTCCAAGATTTCGCCTAATATGTAAAAATAAAAGTACATTGCGTTATAACAAGTGAACATCGTCGTATCACTTACCGAGTATATCGGAGCTGGGAGGCGGCGTCGCAAATAAAAGATCGTGGTGGTTGCTGTCATTCGCAATGCGCGTCTCGTCGTCATTTGAGACATTGAGCATGGAGTCCAGGGAGCCGCTGCTGTGCGACTGGAGCGACAATCTGCGGTAAATATTAATTGTGTCTTAGCAATATCGTTAAAAGACTTCGGCCCAGCACACATATGGTGCGGTTCGACGACGATACCGAGAGGAACACAATTTAAACTTCCCTCTTAAGGCGGTAACTCACGGTATGGCGCGAAATTCAAAAATTTTCACGTTTTTTAATTATTTTGGCGAAAGTATTCATTTTTAATAAAGTTGAAATGAATTCGCGTACGTAAAAACCTATTTCCCACGTTGTGATATATCGTTTTTGAAAGACAGAGTTACCGATTTTGTGTATATTCAAGGAACTTGTTTTTTTGGCCTTTTACCCCTTAGACACAAAATCTGTAGGTCTGTCTTCCAAAAACGTTGTATTGCAATGTGGGAGATGGTTTTTTACATACGCGAATTCATTTAAACTAAAATAATAATAACAAAAAAATATAATAACACATCACACTCAAACTCAAACTTTATTAAAAATGTATACTTTCGCCAGAATAAATAAAAAACACGAAAAAATTTGAATTTCGCGAAATAGCGAGAGTTACCACCTTAATTCTATGGAACAAGGTTCTCGTAACTAACTTACTGTTACTTGATGAAATTTCAGAATTAATAAACTTACATTAAAATACTAACTAAAGAGGGAAACCATAAGAACTAACCTGTTCAACGAAGACGTAGTGAGAGTGTAGCGATAAATTACCTCGTAACGTCGCATTTTAGCAATTAATCACTGTGTCCATTAAAAGCACTGACCTGTCAATGGAGAGAGCCAGTAATGAGTTGTCGTTGGCGGACTTGCGCTTCGGCGGGAGCGGGGGGGCCAGATCTAGTTTCCTGGAACGAAAGTACATTTTTAGTTTTGGTTTCTATCACGTTTTGATAACAATAACAGAGCCGGTAAAGGAAATGTATCTTATTTCAATGATCTAATCAAAAAGTAAAATATGTACAGCGGCCAACACTAAAGATCCCGTTGGGAAGTTTGATGCTCCCGAGTACATACTTCAAATAACAAAATAGAATACATGTTTAATTTTTATTATAATTTTAGAGTGCAATTAATAAATATTGTTTCATACTAAAAAAAATCATGTTCTAGTGTGTAAATAATAATATAATAAATTATTTATGAATTCACATTAACATTCATCAATATACATAGTATAAAACAAAGTCGCTTACCGCGTCTGTCCCTATGTATGCTTATATCTTTAAAACTATGAAATGGATTTTGATAAGATTCTTTTAATAGATAGAGTGATTTAAGAGGAAGCTTTATAAGTATAATACATGCACAAAATAGTAATAGGTTAGGCGGTACGAAGTTCGCCGGGTCGACTAGTTAATTATATTATTTAGTTTTATATGGATATTAGCTGTGTCTTAAAATATACATAACTGTAATATGTACCACACGGCTGCTCTTTGGTTCTGGCAGAATAATCAGCGTTGAATTTTTTGCAGCATATGCTGAGTCGGAGCCATTTCACATGCACAATACAGGCTTACTAGTTATATTATGTTTTTCTTTTGTTATATCATTTTTATTTTATAGTTTTAGTTTGTATGCTTGTTCTTACGTATTATAATTTTCTATTTTATTTTTGCTGTACCGCTTTTTTATATAATTTATTATTGTTAGTAGTTTGTATGCTTGTAATGTTTGTGTGAATAAAAACTATGTCTATGTCTATGTCTAATTCTACTATTGACAAATAACACACAGAAAGCGGATCGCTTGCCCCCAACTACCTCTTGCCGCGCGAGCGATCCGCGAGTTGTGTGGTTTATCTATTGTGTTTGTAAAGTATAGATATAAGATGAGTTAGGCTTCAAACGCACAGGCGGATTTTTTTCCGCGCGGTTGTTTCGCCGCGCGGATAAAAATCCGCTGTTGCGGTTTTATTTCCGCGCGGTTTGAATGGTTGTTATTTAATTTTCAACCTTATTCTTAGTTCCCGAACGTACAGGTGAATTTTTACCCGCGCGGAAATAAAACCGCAACAGCGGATTTTTAACCGCGCGGTTTTTTATCCGCTGGTGCGCACACTTCCATAGGATTCAATATGTTACATAAAATCCGCGCGGCAAAAAACCGCCTGTGCGTTCGTAGCCTTACCGGTTGGGCCGGGCGGGCTTGGGCGGCGGCGAGTCGGGCGCGTCCAGCACGGACTCGGAGGAGTGCGAGGCGCGCACGCCGCCGCCGCCGCCGCCGCCGCCGCCGACACCGCCCGCTGCCGCGCCCGCGTCGCCCGTCAGGAGAGACATCTCTTTTGGCGTCAATGGTATATCTGTGCAAACAACATGCCTTTTTAACCCCCGAACGAAAAATTCAGAGGGGTGTTATAATTTTAACGTGTGTATCTGTCTGTCTGTCTGTCTGTTTGTGTATCTGTCTGTGGCATCGTAGAGCCCAAACGGCTGAACCGATTTTCGTTTAGTTTTTTTTGTATCATAGATAATTTCAGGCCGAGTGTTCTTAGCCATGTCTGATGAAGATCTGATCAGCGGTTTGAAGATGATCAGCTCTTGAATAATGGATGAGAGGATCTAACTAGCTTCCTTATGTCCGATCGAGTTGAATTTTGTTACCATGTTACATCTATATATATAAAACTCTTCCGTTACTGACTGACTGACTGACTGACTGACTGACTGACTGACTGACAGACAACGCAGAGCCGAAACTACTGGGCGTAGCGGGCTGAAATTGTGCATGTAGGTTCCTTAGGGAGTGTAAGTAAGCACTAAGAAAGGATTTCCCGAAATTCCCACGGGAACGGGAAAAAACGGGATTTTTGTGTATATGAGAAATCTGCGCGGGAAATGCCGCGGGGCAGCCTCTAGTCTATGATATAGAAAGAATTTGGTAAGGTAACCATGACCTGATCTGCCGTTTGAAGATGATCAGCTCTTGAATAATGGATGAGAGGATCTAACTAGCTTCCTTATGTCCGATCGAGTTGAAATTTGGTACCATGTTACATCTATGATATAGAAAGTATTTGGTAAGGTAACCATGACCTGATCTGCCGTTTGAAGATGATCAGCTCTTGAATAATGGATGAGAGGATCTAACTAGCTTCCTTATGTCCGATCGAGTTGAAATTTGGTACCATGTTACATCTATGATATAGAAAGAATTTGGTAAGGTAACCATGACCTGATCTGCCGTTTGAAGATGATCAGCTCTTGAATAATGGATGAGAGGATCTAACTAGCTTCCTTATGTCCGATCGATTTGAAATTTGGTACCATGTTACATCTATGACATAGAAAGTATTTGGTAAGGTAACCATGACCTGATCTGCCGTTTGAAGATGATCAGCTCTTGAATAATGGATGAGAGGATCTAACTAGCTTCCTTATGTCCGATCGAGTTGAAATTTGGTACCATGTTACATCTATGATATAGAAAGTATATGGTAAGGTAACCATTACCTGATCAGCCGTTTGAAGATGATCAGCTCTTGAATAATGGATGAGAGGATCTAACTAGCTTCCTTATATCCGATCTAGTTGAAATTTAGTACTATGTTACATCTATGATATTAAAAGTATATTTTAAGGTAACCATGACCTGATCTGCCGTTTGAAGATGATCAGCTCTTGAATAATGGATGAGAGGATCTAACCACCTTCCATTTGTCCTATGAATTAAAAATTTGGTACAGTGTTACTTTAATGGTATTGAAAGTATATGTTAAGGTAACCATTATATTTTTAAGATGATTAGCTCTCGTTCTACTTAAGTTGATGAGGGGTCTGACTGGGTCGGGGGTTTTTTAATTTTTTAATTTGAGTTATCAATACATAGTATAAAATAAAGTCGCTTCCCGCGTCTGTCCCTATGTATGCTTAAATCTTTAAAACTACATAACGGATTTTGATGCGTTTTTTTTTTCAATAGATAGAGTGATTCAAGAGGATGGTTTATAAGTATAATACATGCTAAAAATAATAATAGGTTAGGCGTTACGAAGTTCGCCGGGTCGACTAGTTATTCTTATTTAGCAATGCTTTTCTTTTGTGCATAGGCAGATTTTAAAAATATATATATTTGCACTACACCACTTCATATCGTGCCATGAACATGTCAGACTAAATATATTATTTGTAAATGTATGGCAGACTCTTTTGATAGGACCAAATTTACGTTGGGCCCGAGTACACAAAACTACTAACCACGCTACGGTTTAAATTGCGTGAAACGCAGCAATGAGCCAGGCGGAAACAAGCAATCAATTAATTATTCAAATGAGTATATTTTATATATAAATAAATAACTTATTATTTGTAATGTGAAAGTAGTAAATAACTTATATTACAGCAAGTCAGTGCAATTAACCAAAGAGAACCGCGTATTCTCATAAGCTACCACTTAACACAGTAATTGTGATCTTGCTAAAACACCTGTTTAACGTTAATAGCTGTTGCTCTTTCAAGCGTGTCGATAATTACCCATATAATATCGCTACTTCCTGATATGCATTGGTAACAAACAGTTTTGCTAAGATTGAAGCATTTTTTACTTAATGCAGACAGGCAGGACTTAATTGCACAATGCATATTGCTTAAATTAGAATCATTACAGCAAAATTGACCGTGTGGTGGCGGCGTAGAATACCACCACCCAACTCTTCCTGTGGGCGTCGTAAAAGGCGACTAAGGGAGTTTCCGAAGGTGGGGAAGCAGCGGCCTTCGTTGAAGAATTTAAACAACCATACTGCGATCGCGAACCCGCCTGCCAAGCGCGGCGATTTGCAATGTTTGTTCTTGTGACACTCTGTGTCTGTGGAGGAGACCTATGTCCAGCAGTGGACGTCTACTGGTTGTAATGATGGATTAAAACAGCAAGAGTTTTATAGGACCTTAGAGAGCTTGAAACGTAATGTTGATGAGGATTGGGAAGCGCCTTAACTCAAACTCAACCCTTCCTTCCGGCATACAGTTATTAAATTACGTCGCTCTCAATGTGCAGGTTCGCGCGCGAGAGCTTGGCACCTGTCGCGCCGCGAAAAGTGTCTCTCTTTGTATAATACGAAAGGTCACGTGAAATTTAATGTGTACAATATCTAAACATATGATAAAACGAAAAATTAAAAATAAATGTTTACGTAAATACACGCCGTAATCTGTCTTCAGTGTCGAAATCGAGTGCGAACCAACCAGGACCATACAGAAACCTCATAAATTTTCATGGAGCAAGGGTTAGCTAGTGTTCTTACCAGGTAAAGAGTTCCTCTGCTGGTTGGCGCGCGGCGAGACGAGCGGCGGGCGCGGCGACAGCGCCGGGCGCGCCATGTGCTGCTGCGCGAGCCGCGCCGTCTCCTCCACCGCCTGCGTGACGCCCGCCACCACCGCGCCCACGTGCTCCGGCTGCAGCGCCGCCAGCGACGCCGCGCTGTCCTCGTTCGCTGCCTCGGCTCGCAAACTGATCGCTGTTATCTCGTCACAAAGTCGGATGAGCATTGCTAACGCTGTGCAGAGCCGTTTCACTGAGTTCGAAAGCTGAGGCGAACGATTGCAGAAGGGTTTTATCGCTGGAAGGAATAGTAAATTAGTAAGTCAAGTGTTTATTGAATAAGTCATAAATTTTTTGGTACTTTATAGCTATCATACTGATATCTATCATTAGTAAGGAATGTCGCGTTTAATGACTTACCTTTATGTATATTGGCGATAGACTCGAAAACAATAGTTCCGTTGTCTGGCAGCATTTCTAGTTTTCTTTTTGTAATGACATCGGAAAAGTGTTTTAACCCGAAAGTAACCTAAAAATGACATTGCAATTTAAAATATGAAAGGTACAATAATATAAATGCTAGCTTTGCCAAAATATGTATAATTAGGTTTTAAAATAATTTTTAATAAATAAATGTTTACTTTATATAGTGAGAAAAATGAATGCACAAACCTCTTTGACTAGCCTTTCCAATTCTTTGGCAGGTGTGACTTCTCCCTCCTCGGCGGCAACGGATTTGTTCCCAATGTTACGAAGCTTTGGACTCAGGGGTGAATGAGACCTGCGATACCAAAAATTAATAAAAATTCGAAGTTACGCAAACGTCGAAAAATTATGCAAATCAATTCATAATATTCATTGCATATTACGTCTGCAACTGCTATTATGTCGCCCACTCGTGGGAATAAGCAGTCAGCCATTCTGGTGCAAATCAAATTGTTGTGTACATAACATTAAGACTAAATTGCTGATGTTTGCTCTAAATAAACATTATCGCACATGTATTTATATTGCGAATGCAAATTCATTATTATACATTTGAAATGCATGAATAATAAAAAAAAATGACATTTGTTCGGCTATGTGAACTTGGCACCCGAGATTGAGAAATTTTGTTATTATACCTTTATTCCCATAGATAAACGTTAGTAGTTGATTGTAGTAAAATTTTTTTTTTTTGTAGTTGGACAGAAAAAAAATTATAGCACTTTGAAAAAATCGCGTCCCCCCGATTTACGGAAACTCAAATTTTGTCTTCGATTCAAGAAAAGAATCGTTAGTAGTTGATTGTAGTGAAAATCATTTCGTTTGTAGTTGAAAAAAAAAAATTTTTTTTGTGAACTTGGCACCCGACAATCTTTTTTTTTTATTTTTTTTTTCGATTCTAATACCTTATAGGACGTAGTTGATTGTAGTGATTTTCTTTTCGTTTGTAGTATCTTAAAAAAAATTAAAAAAAAAGTTTTTTGTTTGAAGTAAAGTAAATTTTGTTTGTAGTCACGTTCAATTCGTTTGTAGTAACTTATTCTCGTTTGTAGTGAGCTTTAAATCGTTTGTAGTAACTTATTTTCGTTTGTAGTGACGTTAATTTCGTTTGTAGTAACTTATTTTCGTTTGTAGTTAGCTTTAAATCGTTTGTAGTAACTTACTTTCGTTTGTAGTAACTTACTTTCGTTTGTACTGACGTTGATTTCGTTTGTAGTTACCTATTTTCGTTTGTAGTGAGCTTTAAATCGTTTGTAGTAACTTACTTTCGTTTGTTGTGAGGTTAAATTCGTTTGTAGTAACTTATTTTCGTTTGTAGTGAGCTTTATATCGTTTGTAGTAACTTATTTTCGTTTGTAGTGAGCTTTAAATCGTTTGTACTAACTTACTTTCCTTTGTAGTGAGGTGAAATTCGTTTGTAGTAACTTATTTTCGTTTGTAGTGAGCTTCAAATCGTTTGTAGTGAGCTTCAAATCGTTTGTAGTAACTTATTTTTGTTTGTAGTGAGCTTTAAATCGTTTGTAGTAACTTATTTTCGTTTGTAGTGAGCTTTAAGGGTTATTCCGATAGTCTCCAAAACCTTTGATGTCCAAAATTTTGCCGCCCCATACAACGTTTCCTATTAGTCTCCAAAACACTTTTTTGGTAAAGGTAGGTACAAAAAATTTTTTTCATACAACTATTCCTTTTAGTCTCCAGGTAAGTTTTACTATGTAGAGACAACAACAAAAGTTTAGGAATTTTAATAAAACGTAGTTTTTTAGTATATCAGTTTTAATAAATATTTACATATGAACTATCGTGAACTTCACAAAAAAATAATACTTATATGACTGTGAAAATTTGCTTAGGTAAGGGAATAAAATTTTCACATTTACAACAATCAGAAGCACTATTACTATGCTAAATTTATAAACACTTCTTGCACATTTTCTATACTGTAATACTTAGCTTATCATAATTATCATCCAAACTTACGTGAGTTGAATGCATATTTAAACGGCGTGATTGTGCTAGGTCCTAATTTTCACTGTCTACCATTATGCACTGACACAGTGACACTAGCCTAATCTCTCCTCAAGTCAAAGATCAGACTGGATTAGAAAAAATAGAGTACCACATGCACTCATTTTTTTAATTTTAAATAACGGTAAGTACTTTCGCCGAAGGACTACCGAGCAGCGCTCTGTGATTGGTTTAATAACCGCACGGCTATTGTTTCCGTAAAACTTAGTACCTAGTTGTAGTCTTAGCCGCCCCTTATCAGGTAGCTGAGAGTTTGTAAGGTTTTTGACAAAGAGTGCAAATAATTTTTAAATCTAGGCGATAATCTTGTATCGGTTACTATATTTTTATTTTGTAATGCTGTTAACACTGGGTTTTCTCGCTTGTTTTGCCGTCGATACCATCTTTGCCTGTTAATATTTTGGAGACTATAGGAAATGGAAAATAATTAAATAAGAATAAGAATAAATCAGCTTGGAGACTAAATGGAAATTAAAAAAAATGATTTTTGGAGACTAATGGAATAACCCAGCTTTAAATCGTTTGTAGTAACTTATTTTCGTTTGTAGTAAGCTTTAAATCGTTTGTAGTTACTTACTTTCGTTTGTAGTGAAGATAATTTCGTTTGTAGTGACTGATTTTCGTTTGTAATGACGTTAAATTCGTTTATAGTAACTTATTTTCGTTTGTAGTGAGCTTTAAATCGTTTGTAGTAACTTATTTTCTTTTGTAGTGAGGAAAAATCCGTTTGTAGTAACTTATTTTCGATTGTAGTGAGCTTTAAATCGTTTGTAGTAACTTACTTTCGTTTGTAGTGAGGTTAAATTCGTTTGTAGTAACTTATTTTAGTTTGTAGTGAGCTTTAAATCGTTTGTAGTAACTTATTTTCGTTTGTAGTGAGGTAAAATTCGTTTGTAGTAACTTATTTAGGTTTGTAGTAAGTTTTAAATCGTTTGTAGTAACTTACTTTCGTTTGTAGTTAGGTTAAATTCGTTTGTAGTAACTTATTTTCGTTTGTAGTGAGCTTTAAATCGTTTGTAGTAACTTGTTTTCGTTTGTAGTGAGGTTAAATTCGTTTGTAGTAACTTATTTTCGTTTGTAGTGAGCTTTAAATCGTTTGTAGTAACTTATTTTCGTTTGTAGTGAGGTAAAATTCGTTTGTAGTAACTTATTTTCGTTTGTAGTAAGCTTTAAATCGTTTGTAGTAACTTACTTTCGTTTGTAGTGAGGTTAAATTCGTTTGTAGTAACTTATTTTCGTTTGTAGTGAGGTAAAATTCGTTTGTAGTAACTTATTTTCGTTTGTAGTGACGTTAAATTCGTTTGTAGTAACTTATTTTCGTTTGTAGAGAGCTTTAAATCGTTTGTTGTAACTTATTTTCTTTTGTAGTGAGGAAAAATCCGTTTGTAGTAACTTATTTTCGATTGTAGTGAGCTTTAAATCGTTTGTAGTAACTTACTTTCGTTTGTAGTGAGGTTAAATTCGTTTGTAGTAACTTATTTTCGTTTGAAGTGAGCTTTAATTTAAATCGTTTGTAGTTACTTACTTTCGTTTGTAGTGAAGATAATTTCGTTTGTAGTAACTGATTTTCGTTTGTAGTGACGTTAAATTCGTTTGTAGTAACTTATTTTCGTTTGTAGTGACGTTAAATTCGTTTGTAGTAACTTATTTTCGTTTGTAGAGAGCTTTAAATCGTTTGTTGTAACTTATTTTCTTTTGTAGTGAGGAAAAATCCGTTTGTAGTAACTTATTTTCGATTGTAGTGAGCTTTAAATCGTTTGTAGTAACTTACTTTCGTTTGTAGTGAGGTTAAATTCGTTTGTAGTAACTTATTTTCGTTTGAAGTGAGCTTTAAATCGTTTGTAGTTACTTACTTTCGTTTGTAGTGACGTTAATTTCGTTTGTAGTAACTTATTTTCGTTTGTAGTTAGCTTTAAATCGTTTGTAGTAACTTACTTTCGTTTGTAGTAACTTACTTTCGTTTGTACTGACGTTGATTTCGTTTGTAGTTACCTATTTTCGTTTGTAGTGAGCTTTAAATCGTTTGTAGTAACTTACTTTCGTTTGTTGTGAGGTTAAATTCGTTTGTAGTAACTTCTTTCGTTTGTAGTGAGCTTTAAATCGTTTGTAGTAACTTATTTTCGTTTGTAGTGACGTAAAATACGTTTGTAGTAACTTATTTTCGTTTGAAGTGAGCTTTAAATCGTTTGTAGTTACTTACTTTCGTTTGTAGTGACGTTAATTTCGTTTGTAGTAACTTATTTTCGTTTGTAGTTAGCTTTAAATCGTTTGTAGTAACTTACTTTCGTTTGTAGTAACTTACTTTCGTTTGTACTGACGTTGATTTCGTTTGTAGTTACCTATTTTCGTTTGTAGTAAGCTTTAAATCGTTTGTAGTAACTTACTTTCGTTTGTAGTGAGGTTAAATTCGTTTGTAGTAACTTCTTTCGTTTGTAGTGAGCTTTAAATCGTTTGTAGTAACTTATTTTCGTTTGTAGTGACGTAAAATACGTTTGTAGTAACTTATTTTCGTTTGTAGTGAGCTTCAAATCGTTTATAGTAACTTATTTTCGTTTGTAGTGAGCTTTAAATCGTTTGTAGTTACTTACTTTCGTTTGTAGTGAAGATAATTTCGTTTTTAGTAACTGATTTTCGTTTGTAGTGACGTTAAATTCGTTTGTAGTAACTTATTTTCGTTTGTAGAGAGCTTTAAATCGTTTGTTGTAACTTATTTTCTTTTGTAGTGAGGAAAAATCCGTTTGTAGTAACTTATTTTCGATTGTAGTGAGCTTTAAATCGTTTGTAGTAACTTACTTTCGTTTGTAGTGAGGTTAAATTCGTTTGTAGTAACTTATTTTCGTTTGTAGTGAGCTTTAAATCGTTTGTAGTAACTTATTTTCGTTTGTAGTGAGGTAAAATTCGTTTGTAGTAACTTATTTTCGTTTGTAGTAAGCTTTAAATCGTTTGTAGTAACTTACTTTCGTTTGTAGTGAGGTTAAATTCGTTTGTAGTAACTTATTTTCGTTTGTAGTGAGGTAAAATTCGTTTGTAGTAACTTATTTTCGTTTGTAGTGACGTTAAATTCGTTTGTAGTAACTTATTTTCGTTTGTAGAGAGCTTTAAATCGTTTGTTGTAACTTATTTTCTTTTGTAGTGAGGAAAAATCCGTTTGTAGTAACTTATTTTCGATTGTAGTGAGCTTTAAATCGTTTGTAGTAACTTACTTTCGTTTGTAGTGAGGTTAAATTCGTTTGTAGTAACTTATTTTCGTTTGAAGTGAGCTTTAAATCGTTTGTAGTTACTTACTTTCGTTTGTAGTGAAGATAATTTCGTTTGTAGTAACTGATTTTCGTTTGTAGTGACGTTAAATTCGTTTGTAGTAACTTATTTTCGTTTGTAGTGACGTTAAATTCGTTTGTAGTAACTTATTTTCGTTTGTAGAGAGCTTTAAATCGTTTGTTGTAACTTATTTTCTTTTGTAGTGAGGAAAAATCCGTTTGTAGTAACTTATTTTCGATTGTAGTGAGCTTTAAATCGTTTGTAGTAACTTACTTTCGTTTGTAGTGAGGTTAAATTCGTTTGTAGTAACTTATTTTCGTTTGAAGTGAGCTTTAAATCGTTTGTAGTTACTTACTTTCGTTTGTAGTGACGTTAATTTCGTTTGTAGTAACTTATTTTCGTTTGTAGTTAGCTTTAAATCGTTTGTAGTAACTTACTTTCGTTTGTAGTAACTTACTTTCGTTTGTACTGACGTTGATTTCGTTTGTAGTTACCTATTTTCGTTTGTAGTAAGCTTTAAATCGTTTGTAGTAACTTACTTTCGTTTGTAGTGAGGTTAAATTCGTTTGTAGTAACTTCTTTCGTTTGTAGTGAGCTTTAAATCGTTTGTAGTAACTTATTTTCGTTTGTAGTGACGTGAAATACGTTTGTAGTAACTTATTTTCGTTTGTAGTGAGCTTTAAATCGTTTATAGTAACTTATTTTCGTTTGTAGTGAGCTTTAAATCGTTTGTAGTTACTTACTTTCGTTTGTAGTGAAGATAATTTCGTTTTTAGTAACTGATTTTCGTTTGTAGTGACGTTAAATTCGTTTGTAGTAACTTATTTTCGTTTGTAGAGAGCTTTAAATCGTTTGTTGTAACTTATTTTCTTTTGTAGTGAGGAAAAATCCGTTTGTAGTAACTTATTTTCGATTGTAGTGAGCTTTAAATCGTTTGTAGTAACTTACTTTCGTTTGTAGTGAGGTTAAATTCGTTTGTAGTAACTTATTTTCGTTTGTAGTGAGCTTTAAATCGTTTGTAGTAACTTATTTTCGTTTGTAGTGAGGTAAAATTCGTTTGTAGTAACTTATTTTCGTTTGTAGTAAGCTTTAAATCGTTTGTAGTAACTTACTTTCGTTTGTAGTGAGGTTAAATTCGTTTGTAGTAACTTATTTTCGTTTGTAGTGAGGTAAAATTCGTTTGTAGTAACTTATTTTCGTTTGTAGTGACGTTAAATTCGTTTGTAGTAACTTATTTTCGTTTGTAGAGAGTTTAAATCGTTTGTTGTAACTTATTTTCTTTTGTAGTGAGGAAAAATCCGTTTGTAGTAACTTATTTTCGATTGTAGTGAGCTTTAAATCGTTTGTAGTAACTTACTTTCGTTTGTAGTGAGGTTAAATTCGTTTGTAGTAACTTATTTTCGTTTGAAGTGAGCTTTAAATCGTTTGTAGTTACTTACTTTCGTTTGTAGTGAAGATAATTTCGTTTGTAGTAACTGATTTTCGTTTGTAGTGACGTTAAATTCGTTTGTAGTAACTTATTTTCGTTTGTAGTGACGTTAAATTCGTTTGTAGTAACTTATTTTCGTTTGTAGAGAGCTTTAAATCGTTTGTTGTAACTTATTTTCTTTTGTAGTGAGGAAAAATCCGTTTGTAGTAACTTATTTTCGATTGTAGTGAGCTTTAAATCGTTTGTAGTAACTTACTTTCGTTTGTAGTGAGGTTAAATTCGTTTGTAGTAACTTATTTTCGTTTGAAGTGAGCTTTAAATCGTTTGTAGTTACTTACTTTCGTTTGTAGTGACGTTAATTTCGTTTGTAGTAACTTATTTTCGTTTGTAGTTAGCTTTAAATCGTTTGTAGTAACTTACTTTCGTTTGTAGTAACTTACTTTCGTTTGTACTGACGTTGATTTCGTTTGTAGTTACCTATTTTCGTTTGTAGTGAGCTTTAAATCGTTTGTAGTAACTTACTTTCGTTTGTTGTGAGGTTAAATTCGTTTGTAGTAACTTATTTTCGTTTGTAGTGAGCTTTATATCGTTTGTAGTAACTTATTTTCGTTTGTAGTGAGCTTTAAATCGTTTGTAGTAACTTATTTTCGTTTGTAGTGAGCTTTAAATCGTTTGTAGTAACTGATTTTCGTTTGTAGTGACATTAAATTCGTTTGTAGTAACTTATTTTCGTTTGTAGTGAGCTTTAAATCGTTTGTAGTAACTTATTTGCGTTTGTAGTGAGGTTAAATTCGTTTGTAGTAACTTATTTTCGTTTGTAGTGACGTTGAATTCGTTTGAAGTAACTTATTTTCGTTAGTAGTGAGCTTAAAATCGTTTGTACTAACTTACTTTCGTTTGTAGTGAGGTTAAATTCGTTTGTAGTAACTTATTTTCGTTTGAAGTGAGCTTTAAATCGTTTGTAGTTACTTACTTTCGTTTGTAGTGAAGATAATTTCGTTTGTAGTAACTGATTTTCGTTTGTAGTGACGTTAAATTCGTTTGTAGTAACTTATTTTCGTTTGTAGTGAGCTTTAAATCGTTTGTAGTAACTTATTTTCTTTTGTAGTGAGGAAAAATCCGTTTGTAGTAACTTATTTTCGTTTGTAGTAAGCTTTAAATCGTTTGTAGTAACTTACTTTCGTTTGTAGTGAGGTTAAATTCGTTTGTAGTAACTTCTTTCGTTTGTAGTGAGCTTTAAATCGTTTGTAGTAACTTATTTTCGTTTGTAGTGAGGTTAAATTCGTTTGTAGTAACTTATTTTCGTTTGTAGTGAGGTTAAATTCGTTTGTAGTAATTTATTTTCGTTAGTAGTGAGCTTTAAATAGTTTGTTGTTACTTACTTTCGTTTGTAGTGAAGATAATTTCGTTTATAGTAACTTATTTTCGTTTGTAGTGACGTTAAATTCGTTTGTAGTAACTTACTTTCGTTTGTAGTGAGCTTTAAATCGTTTGTTGTTACTTACTTTCGTTTGTAGTGAGCTTTAAATTGTTTGTAGTAACTTACTTTCGTTTTTAGTGAGGTTAAATTCGTTTGTAGTAACTTATTTTCGTTTGTAGTGATCTTTGAATCGTTTGTAGTAACTTACTTCCGTTTGTAGTGACGTTAAATACGTTTGTAGTAACTTTTTCTCGTTTGTAGTGAGGTTAAATTCTTTTGGAGTAACTTGTTTTCGTTTGTAGTGAGCTTTAAATCGTTTTTAGTAGTAAGTAGTAAAAATCAGTTACTACAAGCGATGATATCTTCACTACAAACGAAAGTAAGTAACTACAAACGATTCAAAGCTCACTACAAACGAAAATAAGTTACTACAAACGAATTTAACCTCACTACAAACGAAAGTTAGTTACTACAAACGAATTTAACCTCACTACAAACGAAAGTTAGTTACTACAAACGAATTTAACGTCACTACAAACGAAAATCAGTTACTACAAACGAAATTATCTTCACTACAAACGAAAGTAAGTAACTACAAACGATTTAAAGCTCACTACAAACGAAAGTAAGTTACTACAAACGATTTAAAGCTCACTACAAACGAAAATAGGTAACTACAAACGAAATTAATGTCACTACAAACGAAAATCAGTTACTACAAACGAATTAAACGTCACTACAAACGAAAATCAGTTACTACAAACGAATTTAACCTCACTACAAACGAAAATCAGTTACTACAAACGAAATTATCTTCACTACAAACGAAAGTAAGTAACTACAAACGCTTTAAAGCTTACTACAAACGAAAATAAGTTACTACAAACGAAATTACCTTACTACAAACGAAAGTAAGTTACTTCAAACGATTTAAAGCTCACTACAAACGAAAATAGGTAACTACAAACGAAATTAACGTCACTACAAACGAAAGTAAGTTACTACAAACGATTTAAAGCTCACTACAATCGAAAATAAGTTACTACAAACGGATTTTTCCTCTCTACAAAAGAAAATAAGTTACTACAAACGATTTAAAGCTCACTACAAACAAAAATAACTTACTACAAACGATTTAAAGCTCACTACAAACGAAAATAAGTTACAAACGAATTTACCCTCACTACAAACGAAAATCAGTTACTACAAACGAAATTATCTTCACTACAAACGAAAGTAAGTAACTACAAACGCTTTAAAGCTTACTACAAACGAAAATAAGTTACTACAAACGAAATTACCTTACTACAAACGAAAGTAAGTTACTACAAACGATTTAAAGCTTACTACAAACGAAAATAGGTAACTACAAACGAATTTTACCTCACTACAAACGAAAATAACTTACTACAAACGATTTAAAGCTCACTACAAACGAAAATAAGTTACTACAAACGAATTTAACCTCACTACAAACGAAAGTAAGTTACTACAAACGATTTAAAGCTCACTACAATCTAAAATAAGTTACTACAAACGCATTTTTCCTCACTACAAAAGAAAATAAGTTACTACAAACGATTTAAAGCTCACTACAAACGAAAATAAATTACTAGAAACGAATTTAACGTCACTACAAACGAAAATCAGTTACTACAAACGAAATTATCTTCACTACAAACGAAAGTAAGTAACTACAAACGATTTAAAGCTCACTACAAACGAAAGTAAGTTACTACAAACGATTTAAAGCTCACTACAAACAAAAATAAGTTACTACAAACGTATTTTACGTCACTACAAACGAAAATAAGTTACTACAAACGATTTGAAGCTCACTACAAACGAAAATAAGTTACTACAAACGAATTTAACGTCACTACAAACGAAAATCAGTTACTACAAACGAATTAAACGTCACTACAAACGAAAATCAGTTACTACAAACGAATTAAACCTCACTACAAACTAAAATCAGTTACTACAAACGAAATTATCTTCACTTCAAACGAAAGTAAGTAACTACAAACGATTTAAAGCTCACTACAAACGAAAATAAGTCACTACAAACGAAATTACCTCACTACAAACGAAAGTAAGTTACTACAAACGATTTAAAGCTCACTACAAACGAAAATAGGTAACTACAATCGAAATTAACGTCACTACAAACGAAAGTAAGTTACTACAAACGATTTAAAGCTCACTTCAATCGAAAATAAGTTACTACAAACGGATTTTTCCTCACTACAAAAGAAAATAAGTTACTACAAACAAATTTAACGTCACTACAAACGAAAATCAGTTACTACAAACGAATTAAACGTCACTACAAACGAAAATCAGTTACTACAAACGAATTTAACCTCACTACAAACGAAAATCAGTTACTACAAACGAAATTATCTTCACTACAAACGAAAGTAAGTAACTACAAACGATTTAAAGCTCACTACAAACGAAAATAAGTCACTACAAACGAAATTACCCTACTACAAACGAAAGTAAGTTACTACAAACGATTTAAAGCTCACTACAAACGAAAATAGGTAACTACAAACGAAATTAACGTCACTACAAACGAAAGTAAGTTACTACAAACGATTTAAAGCTCACTACAATCGAAAATAAGTTACTACAAACGGATTTTTCCTTACTACAAAAGAAAATAAGTTACTACAAACGATTTAAAGCTCACTACAAACGAAAATAACTTACTACAAACGATTTAAAGCTCACTACAAACGAAAATAAGTTACTACAAACGAATTTAACCTCACTACAAACGAAAGTAAGTTACTACAAACGATTTAAAGCTTACTACAAACGAAAATAAGTTACTACAAACGAATTTTACCTCACTACAAACGAAAATAAGTTACTACAAACGATTTAAAGCTCACTACAAACGAAAATAAGTTACTTCAAACGAATTTTACCTCACTACAAACGAAAGTAAGTTACTTTAATCGATTTTAAGCTCACTACAATCGAAAATAAGTTACTACAAACGCACTACAAACGAAAATAAGTTACTACAAACGTATTTAACGTCACTACAAAAGAAAATAAGTTACTACAAACGATTTAAAGCTCACTACAAACGAAAATAGGTAACTACAAACGAAATTTACGTCACTACAAACGAAAGTAAGTTACTACAAACGAATTTAACCTCACTACAAACGAAAGTAAGTTACTACAAACAATTTAAAGCTCACTACAAACGAAAGTAAGTAACTACAAACGATTCAAAGCTCACTACAAACGAAAATAAGTTACTACAAACGAATTTAACCTCACTACAAACGAAAGTTAGTTACTACAAACGAATTTAACCTCACTACAAACGAAAGTAAGTTACTACAAACGATTTAAAGCTCACTACAAACGAAAGTAAGTAACTAAAAACGATTTAAAGCTCACTTCAAACGAAAAGAAGTTACTACAAACGAATTTAACCTCATTGCAAACGAAAGTAAGTTACTACAAACGATTT
This sequence comes from Euspilapteryx auroguttella, assembly GCA_951802225.1. NCBI lineage: Eukaryota > Metazoa > Arthropoda > Insecta > Lepidoptera > Gracillariidae > Euspilapteryx > Euspilapteryx auroguttella. Next base: position 38,820 of record CATOPS010000044.1, on the reverse strand, counting down.
AAAGCTCACTACAAACGAAAATAAGTTACTACAAACGAATTTATCCTCACTACAAACGAAAGTTAGTTACTACAAAAGATTTAAAGCTCACTACAAACGAAAATAGGTTACTACAAACGAATTTAACGTCCCTACAAACGAAAGTAAGTTACTACAAACGAATTTAACGTCACTACAAACGAAAATAAGTTACTACAAACGATTTAAAGCTCACAACAAACGAAAATAAGTTACTACAAACGAATTTAACCTCACTACAAACGAAAGTAAGTTAATACAAACGATTTAAAGCTCACTACAAACGAAAATAAGTTACTACAAACGAATTTAACGTCACTTCAAACGAAAATAAGTTACTACAAACGATTTAAAGCTCACTACAAACGAAAATAAGTTACTACAAACGTATTTAACGTCACTACAAACGAAAGTAAGTTACTACAAACGAATTTAACGTCACTACAAACGGAAATCAGTTAATACAAACGAAATTATCTTCACTACAAACGAAAGTAAGTAACTACAAACGATTTAAAGCTCACTACAACCGAAAATAAGTTACTACAAACGAAATTAACCTCACTACAAACGAAAGTAAGTTACTACAAACGATTTAAAGCTCACTACAAACGAAAATAGGTAACTACAAACGAAATTAACGTCACTACAAACGAAAATCAGTTACTACAAACGAATTAAACGTCACTACAAACGAAAATCAGTTACTACAAACGAATTTAACCTCACTACAAACGAAAATAAGTTACTACAAACGATTTAAAGCTCACTACAAACGAAAATAAGTGACTACAAACGATTTAAAGCTCACTACAAACGAAAATAAGTTACTACAAACGAATTTAACCTCACTGCAAACGAAAGTAAGTTACTACAAACGATTTAAAGCTTACTACAAACGAAAATAAGTTACTACAAACGAATTTTACCTCACTACAAACGAAAATAAGTTACTACAAACGAATTTAACCTCACTACAAACGAAAGTAAGTTACTACAAACGATTTAAAGCTTACTACAAACGAAAATAAGTTACTACAAACGAATTTTACCTCACTACAAACGAAAATAAGTTACTACAAACGATTTAAAGCTCACTACAAACGAAAATAAGTTACTACAAACGAATTTAACCTCACTACAAACGAAAGTAAGTTACTACAAACGATTTAAAGCTCACTGCAATCGAAAATAAGTTACTACAAACGGATTTTTCCTCACTACAAAAGAAAATAAGTTACAACAAACGATTTAAAGCTCTCTACAAACGAAAATAAGTTACTACAAACGAATTTAACGTCACTACAAACGAAAATCAGTTACTACAAACGAAATTATCTTCACTACAAACGAAAGTAAGTAACTACAAACGATTTAAAGCTCACTACAAACGAAAATAAGTTACTATAAACGATTTAAAGCTCACTACAAACGAAAATAAGTTACTACAAACGTATTTTACGTCACTACAAACGAAAATAAGTTACTACAAACGATTTGATGCTCACTACAAACGAAAATAAGTTACTACAAACGAATTTAACCTCACTACAAACGAAAGTAAGTTAGTACAAACGATTTAAAGCTCACTACAAACGAAAATAAGTTACTACAAACGAATCCAACGTCACTACAAACAAAAATAAGTTACTACAAACGAATTTAACCTCACTACAAACGAAAATAAGTTACTACAAACGATTTAAAGCTCACTACAAACGAAAATAAGTTACTACAAACGAATTTAATGTCACTACAAACGAAAATCAGTTACTACAAACGATTTAAAGCTCACTACAAACGAAAATAAGTTACTACAAACGATTTAAAGCTCACTACAAACGAAAATAAGTTACTACAAACGAATTTAACGTCACTACAAACGAAAATAAGTTACTACAAACGATATAAAGCTCACTACAAACGAAAATAAGTTACTACAAACGAATTTAACCTCACAACAAACGAAAGTAAGTTACTACAAACGATTTAAAGCTCACTACAAACGAAAATAGGTAACTACAAACGAAATCAACGTCACTACAAACGAAAGTAAGTTACTACAAACGAAAGTAAGTTACTACAAACGATTTAAAGCTAACTACAAACGAAAATAAGTTACTACAAACGAAATTAACGTCACTACAAACGAAAATAAGTTACTACAAACGATTTAAAGCTCACTACAAACGAGAATAAGTTACTACAAACGAATTTAACCTCACAACAAACGAAAGTAAGTTACTACAAACGATTTAAAGCTCACTACAAACGAAAATAGGTAACTACAAACGAAAGTAAGTTACTACAAACGAAAGTAAGTTACTACAAACGATTTAAAGCTAACTACAAACGAAAATAAGTTACTACAAACGAAATTAACGTCACTACAAACGAAAATAAGTTACTACAAACGATTTAAAGCTCACTACAAACGAGAATAAGTTACTACAAACGAATTGAACGTCACTACAAACAAAATTTACTTTACTTCAAACGAAAAACTTTTTTTAAATTTTTTTTAAGATACTACAAACGAAAAGAAAATCACTACAATCAACTACGTCCTATAAGGTATTAGAATCGAAAAAAAAAATAAAAAAAAAAGATTGTCGGGTGCCAAGTTCACAAAAAAAAATTTTTTTTTTCAACTACAAACGAAATGATTTTCACTACAATCAACTACTAACGATTCTTTTCTTGAATCGAAGACAAAATTTAAGTTTCCGTAAATCGGGGGGACGCGATTTTTTCAAAGTGCTATAAAAATTTTTCTGTCCAACTACAAAAAAAAAAAAAATTACTACAATCAACTACAAACGTTTATCTATGGGAATAAAGGTATAATAACAAAATTTCTCAATCTCGGGTGCCAAGTTCACACAGCCCATTTGTTCGTTGCGAAAAATAAAATTCGTAACGATTCAATTCAAGCCCACAACCGCGCTGTTTGTGGGTACTAAGTTGCGTTGCTATAACCAATAGGTTACATTAGATATTCAAGTAGGAGGTCCCAGTCCACCTTACATTGCACATATAATTATATCTTTTAAAACAATAACCAGAAATCAGAAATCAGAATCATTTATTTCGAACATGTGGTAAGATACAGGTGGTAGTGTATGGTAAAGTACAGCACATGAACCCTGTAAGGGCACCGAAACATAAAAGTAGGTACTTAAAAAGACTAAAACTTAAAAACTAGGTAGGAACTTCCTATATTATTTTTAAGTAGACAGGTACTCTTAAGGTAAATGAAAATAATAAAAATCTGTATTGCAGCTAGGTACTGCAATAACAAAATACTTAAGTGTTAAAACATTTTTAACGAATTATATTAGAATTTAAAAACCTTAACGCTTAGCAATAATATAATAGTAAAGTATTTATTTTTTAACCGACGAAAAAACAAAAAGGAGGAGGTTCTCAATTCGTCGCGTATATTTTTTTTTTTTTTATGTATGATCACGCATAACTTTTTACTGTGTGGACCGATTTTGATAATTCTTTTTTTAATCGACAGGGTATACCTTGAAGTTGGTCCCATAAAAATTTGGAAATAAAATTCCCACCCTAAGGGTGGGAAAATAGGGGTGACTTTTTGGTCGGCGGGTCGATTTATCCACTCACAGGTTGCATTTCCGTGTTACATTATAACCTTTGATACCTACTTACAATATCTTTGGAAATGAAATAAAATCAGCCAAAAGACGTCCACTGCTGGACATAGGCCTCCCTCACAAATCGCCTCACCGACCGGTCGTGATCGAACCTCATCCTGTTAGTCCCTCAACCTTCACCAGGTTGTGTGGCCACCTTGTGGGGTGCGACCACCCGGTGAAGTATGATTAGCTGGGGTCAAAAAAATTGCCCAAAAAAAACTGAAAAGCAAAAAATAAAAACTTTTTATAAAAAAATTAAACCGCCGAAAAAACTGAAAAGCATTAAATAATAGGGAAACATTTTCTATTAGGCCTTAATTTACTCACTTCTTAAAGTTATTTTGGATTACCAAGAAATTTTGAGTCGGTGCCACAGAATCAACGAATAAAGATCACTAAATTACCTGAAATTCAAAGAAATAACCGAAAAACGTATGCCGCTGCCATCGCGCTTTACATAGATAATGAATTTGCTTGTGTGGTGTGGCGCCGACTTAAAATTTCTTGGTAATCCAAAATAACTTTAAGAAGTGAGTAAATTAAGGCCTAATAGAAAATGTTTCCCTATTATTTAATGCTTTTCAGTTTTTTCGGCGGTTTAATTTTTTTATAAAAAGTTTTTATTTATATTTGAATGGCACATTGAAGCCAGTTAATATGTACATACTTGTATTTAATATTATATCATTTATTTATCTTTCATGTTTCAAGAAATTCTTTAAGGGTATAGAAGCATTTTTCTAAAAGAATTCTAAAAGAAATATTTTTAATTTGCTTATAAATTTATTATATATTTCCTCCTGTATTATGTTTTTTGGTAATTTATTATAAATTTTTACTGCCATGGCATATGGTCGTGAACTATGAATTTTTAAACAAGAGGTTGGTATTGCAAGATTGTTTCTATTTCTAGTATTAATATCTGTTGTATAGTGGTCTTTTGCATGAGAGAATATATATTTTTTTTTCCTAACGAATTTACTTAGTTCTAATATGTAAAGTGATGTCAGAGTGAGAATTTTTAATTTGATAAAATGTTGTCTACAGCTTTCCATATGATCTACGTTATTTATTATTCTTATGCATCTTTTTTGTAAAATAAAAATTGATTCTGCATTGGTGCTATTTGCCCATAGGATTATTCCATAGCTAATTCTGGAATGTGCATATGCATAATATGCATTAATAGCTGTTTTAGTATCTGTATTTCTTTTTAGTATGTAAAGGGCATAAGTGAATTTTGAAATTTTGTTTGCTGTATTCTGAACATGGGATTTCCAATTTATTCCTGTACCTATCAACTGTTATTCCTAGTAGGGTAAATTCATCAACACTTTCTAAATTATTTCCGTCAAATTTAATGTTAATATCTATTTTATTTTTTTGTGAAGGTTTATATTGCATCAATTTAGTTTTTTTGAAGTTTAATATAAGATTATGATCATTTAACCAGGTGTTTATTTTGTTAAGGTTCTTATTTATATTATTTTGAAGATCGGATACATCATTACTGGGGAATATCACTGAGATGTCATCTGCAAAAAGAATACAGTGATCATCTAATACCTTTGGAAGGTCATTTATGTATAATAAAAATAGTATGCACCCTAACACACTGCCCTGTGGTATAGACATTGTTGTATTTGCTTTTATTGATTTTATTTTTGTTAATAATCCTGTAGTTTCATCTACGTGTTCTATTTCAACATATAACCTTACATCTTTATTGTGTAACTTAGTAAACATACTATTATTACATATTTTATTAGATAACGTTTTCATCCTATCTGCGGTAATCAGCAAGGAACGGAACACTACTTGATTATTCAGCACATAAAACTTTTAAATTTAAATTACTCAAAAAGTGATTTAAAGTACTTTGATATTGTACAGTACAGTGACGTGGGCCGATGAACTCCGCAACAATACACAGATATAGCAAACGGACATACCGGTTTTCATTGTTGGCGAATTTCCTATGGATCTGGCTGGATTGTTTGTTAATCCAAAGGCTGACTGGCGAGCGCACCACTTTAGACATTTTGTCACAACACAACACGAGACACTGACGAGCTTAACTAAATATTAGCAACACTACTTTATTATGCAAAGATTTCGCAATGTTTACACAGGCTTCTAGTTTGAAATGAGCACAGACCGTCCAAAAACCGTTCACAACATTATAGAAAGAAAAAAAAACTAAGCGCAATTGGAGCGCTGGCGGTGGCGGGACATTAAAATGTAATCACTTAGCAGTGCACGCACTAAACTAATGAGATGTCAGCGGACAGCGCTTAATGAGTGCGACAGTCGCCGGCTGACTCATGACGATCGGAGCCGTGTTAGCGCACTCGTTCTTTATTATAACACCTTTAAGGCAAATTGTTTTACACAATGCTGAGCAGAGTCCACAAAATTTTGCAATATTAATAGCCCATATTAATCACTTTACTATTGTATAAATGAAGTGACTAATCCAGCAGGCGGGCGCGGCAGAGGCACCCCGTGCACACCCTAGCAGGGGAGTGATTAAACTGTTGAACAGCGGCACGACGACGTACTTTCATATACCGTTGTCAGTTAAGATAGTAAAGGCATGTATTTATCAATTGAGATAAGAGACACAACAGTTTGTTTGTTTTTTAATTAAGTAAACAATCAAAGATAAGGTAAAAAATATTTCTAGCACGTAAGAAAATTTTCAAATTGAGTATATATACAATATTTGTAATGTATCAATATTTTGTTTGTAACATTTAATACTTACGTACGCAATACATCATAATTTTAACCCTGTCATTTCATAATAATATTTATAAATTCGCTGAATATTGCGTAGCGAATCGTGATAGAATAAAGATTTTTTTTTTTTATTCCGTAAAGAAGTTATTATAAATAAACTGTACTGAATATGCATGCGCCTTATCGCTAGAAAATTATTGGCCAAACAAAAGTAAAGTGAAACAAAATTAGAACAATATCAGTGAACAATATACTTAATTAATTTAAATACCTAATCCTATACACTGTTTATTTATTTCGACAAATAGATAATTTCTTATCGCGTTAAATTGCGGTTGAGTTTTTAAATAACCTATGCCTACGTCATTCAACATTATTTACGCTGAATTACATATTGAAATAACAATTTAAAGAAATAGCCATCGATTGGGTTCCGAAAAATGATATGCGGAGCCTGTGTGGAGCAGGCAACCCTAAAACCTTAAATGAGAGAGTACGAGGAAATACATACAGTCAGAATAAATAAAAAAACAAAACTAATCAAATATTGTTGTTTCGACGTTTCGTTTCACTATTTAATTAACAACATGCTTGGAAAACAAATGGGTGCGCAAAACGTAGAATAAGTAGAGTTCAGGCTGGGAAATGAGAGCTCACAGAAACAAATGCGAACTCTTAATTAACCCTTCTAATGAAAGTTACCTGAGGCCGGAAGCCAAGTGCGGATGGTGCTGCTGACCAGGCGAGCGCATGTTGGAGATGCGCTCGAGCAGGTCGTCCTTGAAGGAGCGCGCGCGCCGCGCTAGCTTGTTAGCTCCGCGCAGGGACCCGCGGTGCCCCGAGCTCCCGTCGCCAGCGCTCAGCTCGCTTTCTGCAATAAACAATTTCATTTATTACTGATCATCTTTCATAATAATTTCAGCGGAAAAACGTCATCTGCTGGACATAGGCCTCCCGCATTAATCGCCGCAGATGAAGCAAGCAGAATAATAGAATAGAATGAATAGAATGGGTGTCAATAAAGTTAAGGCAGACACTGAAAAGTAATTTCTAAAGATTTTAGGAGATACCCCTACTCGATTGCAAAAAAGCAGAGCAGGTCTTTCTTTGTACGTGGTTCGGTTCGATAAAAAAGAAACATAATATCAATACACATAGCATAAAATAAAGTGACATCCCGCGTCTGTCTCTAGGTATGGTTAAATCTTTAAAACTACGGCAACGGATTTTGATGCGGTTTTTTTTAAAATAAATAAATTGATTCAAAAGGAAGTTTTATAATTATAAGATAATACATGGACAAAAAATAAAAGGTTAGGCGGTACAAAGTTCGCCAGGTCGACTAGTTAAATAATAAATGCAAAGGTTTGTGCGGATTTTTGAAGGGTATACACTTTGTCTGGTCTGTGAAACTACTTAACAGAATTTTGTGAAACCTTACAGTACTATTGATTAGAAAATATATATTTTTTGAAATTGTATTATTAAAGTTACTGATTGTGTTGTTGCGTAAGATCACAAACATTTTATGACAAACAGGATAATTGACAGGAAGAGCATGGTTACTCGTTACTGTTCGCATGGGTCACATACACACATCAGATCACATCACTTATCTCAGCACATCACAATTGATAAGTATTGTAATTATAACAGGGAGGGTAATGCAGCCGTCAGTAGCTTGTCAAATAAGTAATCACCTTCGAAGAATGACGTCAGACAGCCAACAAACGCTTACCTCAATAACTATTTATTAAGTAAGTTTATTTTTATGTTTCACTGCAATACACAATGAGCGTGATTGTGTATTTATAGTGTAATGAATGGAGGACTACAGCAGCGCGTAAACAAGGGTACGCTCAAAGAAAACACGCCGCCCAGTCCAGAGAGGAATGACACAAAGTTTATAAATACGCCAGAAGGGCGCCGCGAGGACGCGCCTAAACCCGCGACGTATGACGACTGAAGTCCGTCCGTCCGGCGACCGGCGAGCGGCGGGCAGGACGCGGACACAGTGCGTCATCACATCATAAACGATATAGACCACACTTAGTATTCAACTTTGCTGTCACAACGCAGGTTCAACGCGAGACGCAATTATATGATCACTAGCTTTTAATAGAACGTTAATTTTACCATCTTAGAATAGAGGGTGCTCAATTCTGACCCCATAATATTTAAATGAAATTGCTGTTTAATTAAAGTGACAGGTATAATTGATGAACGAAATGTTTCGATGAAATCTTTAGTAAGATTATAGCCAGATTACTAATTGTACGTATTATATGGTAGTATAAATAGTTGATACTATCAAAAACTGAGATCAAAAATGACTTCCTCCCATTCATCAATACGATAATTGTAATTACGTTCATAGTTCAAGCGATAGTAATATGCAATTACCTTGCAAACTTTTTGTTTATGGCCTTAACATTATCGTAGCGAACAACAATGGTTACAATGATGCCTGGTTCCCGCGGCTCTTACGCCTTGTTATACACGAGCGAGCATTTCATTACTTCTCTGATTCTGACTAAACAAAGCGTTCTGCCTCGTAAAGGGAGTGAAAAACGGAAAGCTCTCTCCTAGAATTCTCTTCCGCCTACGTTTTAGTTGACAAAAAAATAACAAAACTCTTTCAACCATTTTAACTGCTTAGCATTGTAGGTAACCGTGAAATATGCAGACTTATCCTCTTGCGAATAAATCACCACCAAAAGCCTAATGTACCTCAATAGTTTCGTTCTTAAAGAAGTAAATTAAGTTACTATTAAAACTCTAACTCGTTTAAGATGCCCAACTACAATTTATAAGCTATAATTGACAATAGACGGTAATAAATCCAAAGGTGAGATTCAGCTCACCATACCGAATAACTTTCCCAAAGCGACATGATTCGAAATCTCAAAACAAACATCAGCTGTTTCATACTTTTGTTCGATCAGCTGACAGACAGGGTCAATGTACAAGCTTAATAACCGACTTCAAAGAAGGAGGTTATCAGTTTGACCTGTATGGTTGTATGTATATTTGTCCGCGATTATCTCGCGTTTGGCTAAATCAATTTTGATGCGGTTTTCGGGTAATTATTTGTTACATTCGGTTTTAGTCTAGTTTTAGTACCTATTTTAACAAAAAGATAAAGTGCTTTATTGTAAAAAAATTAATTAGGTATTTATGTTTTTTTATATTTTGTTGGGCCCATGAGGGAAAGTGGTAAGGTATGTTAAGATTGATCACCCCTTAAGTTTGTTATCAACTAATGAGTAACACCTAGTAAATGGCCTGGGTATATGAAAATTATTCTGAATATTTAAGAATAACTTAGAATTTAATTATGATGATTTTAATAAAACATATAAGAGGTGTTTAAAGTTGTTGTAGTAACTGACAATAGAGCATGTAAATTTTATTTTATACTATACTAGAGGCTGCCCCGCGGTTTTTCCCGCGCAAATTTCTCATAAACACAAAAATCCCGTTTTTCCCGTTCCCGTGGGAATTTCGGGAAATCCCATCTTAGTGCTCACCTACACTCCCCAAGGAACCCACGTGCAAAATTTCAGCTTTCTGCGCCCAGTAGTTTCGGCTCTGCGTTGTCAGTCAGTCAGTCAGTCAGTCAGTCAGTCAGTCAGTCAGTCAGTCAGTCAGTCAGTCAGTCAGTCAGTCAGTCAGTCAGTCAGTCAGTCAGTCAGTCAGTCAGTCAGTCAGTCAGTCAGTCAGTCAGTCAGTCAGTCAGTCAGTCAGTCAGTCAGTCAGTCAGTCAGTCAGTAACGGAAGAGTATATATTGATTTGGTCAGTTACCATTTTTGCTAGAGATGACCCCGTCGTTAGTGATCTGTCTATAGAGCCCGACGCCCGGTGCCAGCACCCTTCGCGACGAACGGCTTTGTGATGTCGGTTTCAGTGCGGCTTCTGCTAAACAGTATGAATTTCGCCCATCACCTTTACGCGTTACTCCATTTTTCTTCTCGTATTCTAATGGCGAAAAGTAACGATATACTTTATCTTCGTCTAACAAGTTCTGAAGACTTTTGCCATTTCTCAATACCCGAGCAGTAAAATCTTTCTTTTTTGTTTGCGTCAAAGTCAAGTTATCTAAGCTTTTACATGGGGAGAGGACATTATTATTACGGATGTCATAATATTTATCTGGATCAAAACAACTAATTTTAGGACAATGATCTATTATGATGTCAGGTCCTTTAAATGTAGTTAGTTTTCCGGGATATGTGGTAGCAGCCTCCGATTTGTTCCTGGCGCTCTTATGCTTGATGTTTCTGATATTTCTTTTAATTACAGAGGAGCTGCGTTCCTCGAGGGCGTGCAGCACGTCGCTGCGGTCGAGGATGCTCAGAGGGTTGAGACCATGTTTGTAAACATGATAACTCCGTTTGTTCCGTCGCTGGTTTTGATTGTCGTCGTGAATGAAACTTTCGTCGTAGTGAGGCATTTTAGTCGAGGAGTCACTTTTTAGTTTACATCATGTTTAATTCTAGAAGACTCAGTACTTCCTGTTAATTTCGCAGTTAATATTAATTCAAATTAAAAAAATAAAAAAAATATAAGATGCCAAACAAAATCATTATTTATATAATATGTTTAAGTATTTACAGTCAGTTTCTCAAGTGACCAAAAAGACAGAACAGCAGTATCTTCAGTGACCGGTGAATGAACGCGCTGCCTGGTTAAATTTGCAGCAGAGAAAGGGAGAGAGCCCTTTAGAAATCTTTGAAAGCTGGCTTTGCACTTGCAATTAGTTGCAATGCAACTTATAAGTTTCTTGAGTGATTGTATTTGGAGTCAATATTAGCCATAACAATTAAATTGCTTGGCAAATACCTTGAACGCATCGTTCTTCAAGAGTTAGAAATAGCTTTCCTTCGGTGATACGATTAGATCATTATTTATATTTACAGAATTGACGCGACGCAAAAGTCTGTTTAGTCGAAATTGCCTTTGCGACCTTGGGAACACAATACGAACGTTATGGCAAGAAATAAAAATTTTGTATAGAAAACATTATCACAATATTATTCCGTATAAATGATAAAAAAAAAATAAGTTACATAGCGCCTGTCACAGACACGGTCACTGGTTATGTGATGGATTTAATGAAAGTTACTTAACAGAACCGCCATTTTTTATGGATAAACATTTGAACTAAGAGAAACTATATAGAAAACACTTTCTACAAGACAGAATTTTGGATTTGAAAACGATGCGATTTTCACTTTTCTTGCACAACGACACCATAATATTACCCTGTAGTTACAGCGGATACATGTTTTTTTTAAACACTCAAATCAAACTAAAGTTTTCTTTTGCACATGTCACTAATTTTGAGACACTTGTAACTATTTAGGTATGTATTTTTTTTTTTAAAGCTACAACGAACTCGCTATTTGCATTGTATTTTTCTTGCAAAAGATCAAGTTTTTTATCAGGGTGTAAAACCATTAGATCTTGATCATTGAAGCGTACGAATGACACCGGTAGTTTGTAGCGTATAAGAAAGAGTGGAACAGTGCGGGCGGGCGGCTGCTGCGTCGGCGCGGCGGCACTGCGGCGGAGCGCAAACCTCTGCGAACGACTGGCTGCTGCTGGCGAGAGTGAAAGTGAGTAGGTAAAGCAACACAGTGCAGCGCATTGCTGCGTCTGCGCACACCTGTCCACGGACAGTTGCTTGCTGCTCCTCTACTCGCAGATAAATGACCGATACCATTTATCGATTACACAACAAGTTACAGTATGTCAACGAGTCGCTAATGTCGCCCCGCCACACGACTCACATTGTGATGCAGTCCGTGATGAATGCATGGACAAATATGAAGCCACAAATGACTGTTAGCAAATCTTATGTGAAGAAACAATGTTTGGCGTTGAGCACGGACGTGACAAGTTTGTGTCTGGACCTATTACTTTCTATCTTATTATGTACTTACTTTGTACATTCTTATAGAACTAAAAACCTAGTAACCTAATAGAAATATAACGAAACCCTAGATAAGAACAATAAAATAATTAAAAAACTATTGCACAAAATAGGTCTCATACAACACAAGTTGTGTGGTAGTATGACACAACAAAATAAAATTATTAAGTCAGGTGCTAGAATCCGTAGCGTGGTAAAAATACATTCAAATATAACGATAATGTATCTTTCAATAATTAAGGTCTATCTAGATATACTGAAGGTCTACATTTTCTGTAGCGACCCTGGAACTGGTAATAATTCTGGCATACGCCACTGGCAAGCGCAAGTCATTAATCCAAGTAAATATATATTTTCCTCCGTGAATGTGTATGCAAAGGTATTCACAAACAGTAATACAGCTAACATAAGTTATGGAATAACGGATGTCGCTAGGCTCAGCAAAAACTATGATGGACACAGCCCTGCGATCATTGAGTACAGTGTACCAAGACCATCAACCGCTATGCAAATAACTGGAGATAGGTTTAGCTGGCTAAAAACTATCGAAATAAGTATTCTCCTGAAAAAAAAAAGAAAACGTTACTACTTTCGCAAATCTAAAAAAAAACTGGTCTTATGGAAGAGCTATCTAAGATAAACCTAGTTAATAAATTAATTCATAAGTTGAGTGAGACTTCAAACCATAACTATCTCCAACTTTCACATATTGGTTTAGTGGGGGTCAATGAATTATACATAAATAGTTAATGGGTTGATAATTGCCCTCAGCTAACTGCAAGCCTACCGTAAATAATAAGTAGATGCAAGCACCTAACCCAGAATGGAAGTATGCTAGAGCTAGAGATCTGTGCCGTATAACCATTAGCGGCTCGTGGTCAACCCTGGCCCAGCTAACTGTGAAATCTGTGAATAAGCCCAGCTCACGTTTTTCCAGTTAGGAAATAAAACATCGCTGCAATATAATATTTTCTTTCCTACTGTTGTCTAAATTTTATGAGCGATTTAAAGTGATGATAATAAGAAATTCCTTATAGTAAAGATATTTTAACAAGACTACAGTAGACACAAAACAATAATGTTCAGGAGAAATATCCAACACGAGAATCTATAAGCTACATTAAAAATCTCTTAAAATGTTAATATGTTTAAGTGGTTTTCCCTTGGTAACATCAAATTTCATATTTTCCCGTAGGAAGATCGAGATAATAAGTAGCGTAAGTCCTTTTCAGGCTCTAGACATCCATTACCAATTTTTATTCAAATCGGTTCAAAAGTTTTATTCGTGAAAGCGAGAAAGACAAACAGACAGAGTCACTTTCGCATTTATAATATTAGTATAATAATAATAATAACACATCACACTCAGAGCCCCTAACTAGGAAGAACCTGTATCTAGGGTCATAGGGCCCGAAACACACACAGAGACGAACATCACACCCAGACCGGAGACAAACATTGATATTCATCATATCAATATTCGCCCGCCCGGGAATCGAACCCGGGTGCACACGTTTACTCAATCCACATCACTGCCAACTGAGCCACGGAGCAGTATGGATTGTGGTTCTTAGTCAACGACTAAGGAAGGACCCCAAAAATAACGTACGTATTGCAATTATCAGAAAAATGTTGAGTGATTACAGAATGATTCGATTAAAGAGCGCTGCAGTAGTGAAGAGTGAAGAGGATAAATAGTGGCACGAAGACGATTGAGTAGCGGTACACGCGGAGCTTCTTGCTCAATAGGTACTTTAAGTGGCGTAGTGGCAGAGTCATTCAATGGAACCAAATAACAGAGCACACGCTAATATTATTATGGTCACTCATTAGAAAAACAGTGCATTTTGTATCGTAGTGCTAAAAGTGACAAAAATATAATTACCTATCTAAATCAAACTGATAGGAATGAGATTACATTACACTTTTATAGAAAAAAATACCCCGGCAGAATTAAGAATAATTAAAATAAAACGGATAGGCTTTGATAAGATAAGGGTCTATGCTATGCCTTCTGGTTGCAGAAAGCTAGGCGCGCGACGCATGCCATGCCTCCACGACGCGACGCCCGACGACGACGACGGTCCGCGAAACCACTTTCCAATAACAACCACGATCATGATACTAGCCTAGCCTAACGGGATCTTGGAGGAAATTGATTTTATCATAAAAGTTAACAAGTCTACAACGTTCGTGCGCTGTAACTATACATCATCACTTAAGTTTCTGTGATAAATTGAAAAAAAACAGTATATGATCACATCAAAATTAAATATATTTTCTTAGCGGGGTAAATTATATGCCTAGTGAATTCTAGATTCTTTATTATTTTAAACTATAATATATTTACCATATTGATCTAATAAGACCAACTGCGTATAGGTACTTTAAAACTTTGTTTTCTTCGCTACGTGGATTGCATTGCATAGAAACTTATATTCGTAGTTAGAGAGAGTATATATAAGATATAAGTTTACGCGCTAGAAGTATCATCGAATAAACTCGTGAAATACGAATTAAATCACATACTAAACTCTTTGAAACCTTTATAGGGTACCTGTGACCTAAGTTCTAAGAACATAACATAATAGAAACCTACTGAAGACATAAATAGTACTCTCTCTGGTAAACTCTACTACTACCTGAAATCAGGTTTTGCATTCCGTGACTAGAAACTGTTTCAAAACGCAAAACGAAATATACAGAACCCCGATGCTGCGGGAGACTTTGTTACGTACGTTAAAAAAAAAGTACATATCCTATAGTAAAAAACAAAATAAGATATAGAGTCAGAATACAAGCAAGGCTTTATCTAAGGAAATTAGTTCCTCAAATATTGGAACACTAATTGAAGGTTAACACAATTTTTTAATAGCAATATGTCAGTTTCAATAATTGGACACAAACGTCATTCATAAATTACATACCTCAGTTACATACTTAGGTTCCTAACTTACATTCTCATGGTTGTAGATTCAACATTCTACCTCTATTGTTGATTTTTTTAAAGAGCCCAATCAACGCTTTTTTACGTCTTTTGTATTAAGATAATAACAATATATCTACACACATGTACTTTTATCACAAGTTTATCATTCGTGCAGTCAGGTAGTTTTATAATAAAGCATCCTATCCCAGCAGAGGTTGAGGCCGGGCACCGAGCTCGGACACCACTTGTCTGCGAGATACCGCCATTGCGCAACCCATGAATTGAGAGAACGGTTAGCCAATCGCCAGCTACATAACGTCGGTAATGGCGAACACGATTCATTGATCAAGATTCCCAGATATCGTGTACGAAAATTAGCCAAAATCGTGAGAGAGGAAAAATATAGTATACTTACTACAACTTATTTAAACTTAATAAATAAGCAAGTACATACCTACTTGTAGACCTGAAATTTTAAATATTGCGCAAAGGTCAGCAGTGCTATTACAAATTGTTTATGGATTTTAAACTTAGACCTTCTGATTTGTAGTGGTCACGCTACAAACGTTACTATATTTAAATAAAAAATGAGTTTTTGAGTTGTTATTATATCGTAATGAAATTGGCATAATTATCAAACCAAGCAAGATCAATTTAACGAAAATACCTATAAGGTTTGTATGAGATCAAGGTAATGTTACCATAAAGGAGTACATTTATTGAATGTGTAGCTGATATGCATAATAAATAATGTTTGGTCTATCAGGTTAATTTATTTATTGCAGTCCTTTCACTTTCGTCAGCGATCCGCGACGGCCTACTCTGCCTGATGCTGCAGCTTCAAGGTAACCAACCTGCCCCACCTATCCGACTTTGGGTAGCAATCAATTATTTTGCAGATCTTTTATGACGTCGTCGGTTATTGTTGTAATCGTCAGGTTATGAGCCGTTTAAATTTATTTTTAATTTAAACTATGCAAAAAACATTTTCAGAAAACGCCAAATAGCAGAGCCTCTTATTTATATTATAGGCAGACCCTCACAAGGTGCTCAGACGAACTGGTGAAGGTTGGTTGTAGGAGTGCACTGAAGGGTCGCACAAAAACGGTCATATGGCCATCTGTGGGGGAGGCGTATGTCCAACAAGTGGCCAGTTCAATTTCAATTCAATTCAGGGTTTGAAAGATAAAATATAGCAAACTGACAGAGGGGTAACATATGGTTAAAAAGGTTGTCATTCGCAAAATAAATAGGTAATTATGAAAAAATTCAAAATTATAACACCCCTCTCTGAATTTTTCGTTCGGGGGTTAATAAACTGTTGGTAAACAGTATGCCAAGTATTTCTTAATGCAATCCAGTACCTTAATCCCTCTAGGCCGACATACTCGTAAGTCAACGGCGGCGGCGCGGCGGCGCAATCTTAGCGGTCCTCCGACACATGATTGCAGACATTACTTAGTCTAATGTCGAAAAAATTATAACCGTTATTTCATACAACTGTATTGTGTACATAGTGATTGATGGACATTTAACGATTTCAAGTAAGATCTTTCCCAATTATATCAGATACTTGGGATCGGGCTATGAAATCGGAAAATAAAGTCAGAATAAAAAGTTCATTAACTAAAATGGAAGAGGAAAGCTTATGCGGCATAAAGCTTAGCATGAACACGCCTTTTCATCAAAGGCTTTGTTTATTTATGAAAACCATTAATAAAACTACAACAACATGAGAGTTAATTTATAAAGTGCAAAACATGCTCATGTGCAACGGTGGAGGTTCTGTAACATAATAGTTAAACGGCTTAGCTTTCTACTATTTGTATAGTGACCAACAAACGCAGTCTTCATACCTTATACACCATTTACAAAACAGTTGATAAATTTATAGTTTAGCATGCTCGTAACTTGAACAGCGGCGAAGCAAGTCGAATCTCCGCGCAGTAAAACCGCGGGAATATTAATGATAGAGCTCGATAGCATCGAGAAAAGCGTACAGAATACATAATTTCGCAACCCTACAGTACAGGCTGACACAGGAATGTCTAATTCGAACAGCCCTATTGAGAGTGCGCACTGCGCATGCGCAGTCCCGTTACTAGCCAGCCTGCTGCCATTTCTATGAACTCAGCTATACAACTCAGAGTCTAGGCTATATTGGGCACAGTCACGAAGAGAGCAAACCCCGTTAAATACTACAGGCACAGTGGAATCATGAGGACATTTACTTTTTGATTATTTTATAGAAATCGGATTTCAAAACGATTCAATCATGTGTTAAAAATTATGGCTAGAATCGTGACGTGACGTATTTAGCGACACGACATGTAGGATAGTTCAAGCATTAAAAAACAATAGAAAAAATGTGATAATTCAAAGAATTACGGTTCTTTTCAATTAAAATTCTGATGATAAAAATGAATAGGTTGCTCATGAGGATAAAAATAATAATAGGGCTCTATCCCTGCTCCTTGGCTCAGCTGACAGTGATGTGGCAGAAGTAACGACAACGTTTAAGTAAGCGTGAGCACCTGGGTTCGATTCCCGGGCGGGGCGAATATTGATATGATGAATATCGATGTCTGTTTCTAGTCTGGGTGTAATGTTCGTCTCTATGTGGGTTTCGGGTACCCTAGATACAGGTTCTTCCTAGTTAGGGGCTCTGAGCGTGATGAGAAATTATTATTATTATTGTTATCCGTTATAATGGGATGTTTTTCGTCGGATACCAACTCGGAAACATAAAAAAATACTAAGTATGTATATGTCATCGGAAAATAACAAAAACCGTAAATTTATAAACTTTCGTAGGATTCTAAACGAGAGATAAATTGTATTATTTTACGCCTACATTTTCGTAAATTGATAAACTTACTAAACTCACTCGTAAAATAATTAGTAACAAATAACCAAACGCCATGTATAATGAATTGAGATTTACCACAGAGCTACGAAAGTTTTATGGTAGCCATGACCAAAATGTTTTATTTTTGTAGAGTGAAATAGGGAACCCCCTACTAGGTAGGTAGGTAGGTACCTATAATACAAGGTTACTTTTTGTATTATATCTGTCACCGTTATATTGCGAAATACGTTAATGTGCACTTTACCGGGCAATGTGCACATTATCTGTTTAGGTCAGTTAATGTGCGAAATTTTATGTGAAATATGGGGAATCCACACTTTACCTAGTTAATGATCGTATTACCGGATGTCTCGCCGATTAAGTGCGGAAAACAGAAAACTCCGACCGAAAATTAAAATTGTAGGTTTGGTTAGGTTTGGCTTGTGATCTTTAACCAGCGTAGCGAGCGAAGCGAGCGGAGCTTGGGTTACCTGTGTCAAACTGAAATCTAAGTCAAAAATTTTTTGAGCTCAACTTAGTCGTTACTCTGTAGATTACCTAGTTCATGTTGAGAACAACATTTTATTTCGAACTCTAACGGATTCAGCCAGTTAGTGCACTTTTACTGAATTTCGCACATTAGCGGTAACATTTTAACCTATTAACCTACCTAGTTTTGAGTACCAGTAAAAATACTTTTAGTGTGATCGAATTGTTTAGCAAGGCTGATTGTACGTAAGTCTATGGACGCAAGCATTTTCACTGTCAACATCGACCAATTACAGAGCAATGTGTTATTTTCCGTATTTAAAAAGCGTAAAATTAAAAGCTCTTCTGTGATTCGGTCGATCCGTTTAGAATCTTACGAATTGATTTCCGTTAGTTTATAAATTTACTAAGACGCGCCAAAAATTTATAAATTTTGCAAAAAAAGTGGGCGTAAAATAATTCAATTTATCTCTCGTTTAGAATCCTACGAATCTTATTATTTTCCGGTGACATATATACTATCTTCGCGGCAGTTACCTACTTTCTATTTAAAATCCAATAAGTTATATATTCTAATAAAACAGTATCACGTTCGATTGTGAATTACGACGGACACTTAGGTATTATTCTTATACATAATTGAAGTAGTAAACTTTTAAAAAGAATTGAGGCTACATTGAGGAGGGACACCTACAAACCGCAAATTAAAGTAGTCACGTTTCATATTAGACGTACTTACTTTCATCACAATCAACAGCAAATCTTGAAATTTTAATGATTAAGCTACTTTAGCCAAAGAACAGAAATAAAATAACAATAACATTATTTTCCAGTGATTTCTTAAGTGGAATCAAAATTTAACAGCTTAAAATGGTACTAAATAAGCGAAAGAATAGAAAGGAAAACAAAGGTAAAAAATGGGGATGATTACACAAAGCACTGTATTTACCAGTCAATGTACTTGCTTGTTTCTAGTCCCGCTGTCACAGCTAATTTAACAAACTAACATGGAAGAAACTTTCAAAGTTGGTAGGTAGGTACTCTATTATAGAAATATCGCGGAAATTTTATGTGCTTTCGATAAGTAAACATTACATCACCAATTAATAGCAATTCCGTAAATTCGTTTTGGCTATTACATTATTAAGATAAAGCGGTAATTTACTAACATTACGAAAGACTTCTGAGTCTTAACTCAAGCACGACTAATCTTTTACATATCATATAATATACTAACCTAATTACTAATTACGCAAGATAGATAATTAAAATACATACGTTCGTCTACAATAATTGCGTGAATCTTTCATCGATTCTTCCAAATGGAATCTATCGTAGATATAAATGTGTGTCATCTACACTGTAGCCATGTGGAACGGAACCGTGGCCGCGCCGGATGCTGCGCTCGCTCCGGCACGCGGCAGAGTTGGGTCACTTTGCTGCTGCCCATAAACGTTTGACAAACTATCAATAAATATAAAACTCTTCCGTTACTGACTGACTGACTGACTGACTGACTGACTGACTGACTGACAGACACGCAGAGCCGAAACTACTGGGCGTAGCGGGCTGAAATTTTGCATGTAGGTTCCTTAGGGAGTGTAGGTGAGCACTAAGAAAGGATTTCCCGAAATTCTCATGGGAACGGGAAAAAACTGGATTTTTGTATTTATGAGAAATCTGCGCGAGTGAAACCGCGGGGCAGCCTCTAGTTTAAAATAAAAAGGTGTGTTCTACTAAAACAAATCAATCTTTGTATCCAGTCATACTTCCATACAAATATGAATAAGAAGGCAACCGATCTTAGGTATTTAATATTTACTCTATTCCGCCGAATTTAATTTGATACAGATACGCTAAGGAAATGTTTCTAACTATCCTGACCTGGCATATTTTGGAATAATTTTAACTTGGAATCGACTGAAGACGCCTAGCTGTTCCAGAGTTTTAGCGAGTAAAACTAACAGCAATACATTTTATGGAATATACTTTGCTATAATTTTGTTTAAATTCAGTGAAAATTTTTTTTTAAGAAAACTATATTTGATAATATTATTGTTTATTCAGAAAAATTTCTAGAGAGTTTTTGCAGTCAGAAATGAATAAAAGTACCTAAACCTATAATTTCACTAGTGCAGTTATTCTAGCAACACCTTCAGTGTGAGTTTTTTAAATAAAAACAATTACGTACGTAGTTAGGCATTCCATTTGTTTGGAAACCAAAAAGTTGTCCTTACAGTTGATTTCTTTGGTTATGTGCTGCCTACAACTTTACTGAAAAGGATATGCATTAAGTAAACTATGGCAACATAATACTGGTTTGGGTTAAACAAAAAAAGGCAAGTGAATAAATTTGTCTTAAGCAGGAGAGCATTAAGCACAGACTTACATAAACAATGAGCATACATCTCACCATCAAATACAAAGTCATAAGTTGATGTTGAATACACATTTAAATATGTAAAACACAGATCGTTTTGGTATAATTATATTAATAAATACAATTTTACCTTTAATTTTTTTTATTTTTTTTAATAAAGAATAAATTATTTTACAACATGCACCATTTTTAGATTCTATTGATTAAAACTACTTAACCCATGGAATGTTGTGTAAGGCCTAAGCCAAAAGTAAAATATCAGTGAAAGAAATTAATCTTGTAAAACATTGCATCATTAAAAATTTAATACTGATAGATATCAGTATTAAATTAGCAGAAAGTTAAAAAACTATATATTTTTATTCTATTTATGCAACAATCAATATAATATTTATAAAACTCTTCCGTTACTGACTGACAGACAACACAGAGCCGAAACTACTGGGCGTAGTGGGCTGAAATTTTGCATGTGGGTTCCTTGGGGAGTGTAGGGGAGCAGTAAGGAATAATTTCCCGAAATTCCAATTAGAACGGTAGGAAACGGGATTTTTGTGTTTAAAAGAAAACTGCGCAGGTGATACCGCAGGACAGCCTCTAGTCTAGAATATATGATCATACAATGAGAACTACATAAAAGTGGCTAATGGCCTGTGGCTTGTATGTTCCTTGGTGTATCAATAGTATCAATCGGTTAGGACAACATATAAGTGGCTTATGGCCTGTAGTTTCCCTGGTGTATCAATAGTAACAATCCGACCTGGAAGCAAGCATTGATACCCTTATCATTCTATTAATTTTACAATGTTTCCCAGGTGCAGAATGATATCTGGTCCTCTGGTGTCACAGTCAACATACCATACTGCCATAAGGTCAAGTGCAGAAGCAGCAATGGATTCCAAAAACTTAAGACATCCTACAGTCATTGGGACACAGGGTACAGTATATATTTTATATACAGTATTGTACAGGAGACTTGACCCCCTTTTTTCAAATTACGGTCGATGGGTCTTTTTAGATTTATTCAGAATCGAGATCTATGATAAGTAAAACCGAATGAACTTTATTAAGACTGCAAAACTGAGTTAAAATAGGTACATAATAATATCAGAGATGTCCATACACAATGAGGAAGAGAGATGAAAGCGACTATGTGTATTAATGGTGTAGGCACTTACCGTAGCCGCATTTGTCTGCCTTATGGGTAGAAGTCATATTACTTTTAGTAAGCTTTCTGGACTAAGACATAACTAACACCTGTGGAGATAATTGTTTAAAAAAATACAATCACAAAATCAAGCACAGACAGTTCCATTTAGACCGGCGGCCATGTTTAAAAACAATCTCACAGACCAGACCAACTAGAGATAATAATCTCACTCGGATTTTATAATAATCTGTGAACAAATGCTTGTTGTGCGACCTTGGCTGCGAAAAAAAGTTATCTCCATGATTAGGCCAAGGCTTGGCCAAGGAAATTTATATAGTTTTCTGCAAGTTGCATTGTTGTGATCATTACTGGTCTCTCTGAGTGTGCTTCTAAAAAATAAATCCTCAATGAGGGGTTTTCAAAGTGACAGAAAAGAAAAAAAAAAGTTTCATAATACGCCGATAGATGGCGGTGTCTAAAGCAATATAAGAGAAATGGGAGATCGAATATTGACTGAATCTTTGGATTGGATCATTTTCTGCTAAGTATAAATATTAATTTCACCTACTCCGTAACTGCCTCAGTAAAATTTTAATTTTTATGTTTCATTTTGAGCTATTGAATCATTCATTTCAGCTTGACCCATTGCTCCTGGCAGAGCGCCATCTGATAGCAGCTTAATAAAACTTGTTTTTTTCTTCTGAGCTGTGAAGTTGAAAACCTCTCATTAGTCCACACGACATGCCAAATCTCAGAATTGCTCCTCAAGAGGTTTCGAAGTTATAAGGGAATGTTAGTGATGATTATAGATTGAACATTTGGCACCTTGGTTGAAGTAAAAATTGATAAATTAAATAAAAAGAAATTAAAGTTTTTTTTTATATTTAAGCGTAGTTTATGCATTCCTAATGAGGGGTTTTCAAAGTGACAGAAAAGAAAAAAAAAAGTTTCATAATATGCCGGTAGATGGCGGTGTTTAAAGCTATATAAGAGAAATGGGAAATCGAATATTGACTGAATCTTTGGATTGGATCATTTTCTGCTAAGTATAAATCTTAATTTCACCTACTCCGTCACTGCCTCAGTTAAATTTTAATTTTTATGTTTCATTTTGAGCTATTGAATCATTCATTTCATCTTGACCTATTGCTCCTGGCAGAGCGCCATCTAGTAGCAGCTTAATGAAACTTGTTTATTTCTTCTGAGCTGTCAAATTGAAAACCCCTCATTCCTAAGCTATTAAAATTATCAGTACAAACCTGCAAACGATTTCCATTCTATGTGTTATTCGTATTTACATGTATATATATACATGGTTCCAGCAGAATCATCAGCGCTTTAGACCACTGGTCTGGAGCACGAGCTGAGTTGGGACCCTTTTGCAGTGTTGATATACGAACACATAATGTGCCATTTACTGTTTGTTTTATTTCGTGTACTTATATGTATCTGGTGTATACATTATTCTTTGTGTGTATGTATATCATTACATTGGAAATAAATTTATTATCTATCTATCTATCTATCTATTTGTAACGGTGATTTCTTACAAATTACCAATGATTTTCTACCTAAACTCTTTTAACTTTTTTTTAACACATCGCACTCAGAGCCCCTAACAAATAACCCCTATCAACTAAACCTGTATCTAGGGTGCCCGAGACACACACAGAGATGAACATTACTCTTAGACCGGAAACAAACATCGATATTCATCATATGAATATTGGTCCCGCCGGGGAATCGAACCCAGGTGCACACGCTTACCCAGTCCACATCACTGCCAACTGAGCCAAGGAGCAGTCAAAATTTTATTTTGTGAACTAGTATAATTTTTTTAAGTTCTCGTGACTTTTAAAGCTCCATCTCAAATTTAATCGCTTTGTTTTTGCTGATATGATTTGCACTACAATCATATTATCATCAATCAACACAAAAATATGCA
This sequence comes from Euspilapteryx auroguttella, assembly GCA_951802225.1. Taxonomy (NCBI): domain Eukaryota; kingdom Metazoa; phylum Arthropoda; class Insecta; order Lepidoptera; family Gracillariidae; genus Euspilapteryx; species Euspilapteryx auroguttella. The sequence continues at coordinate 14,724 of CATOPS010000044.1, read as the reverse complement.
AAAAGTTCATGTGCCTAACGGTTATCTTAAGTTGCAAAGTGTGCATACGCTGGTGGTAACCATAAAAAGAAACAGCTTGTTATGGTGGATACAACACACAAGCGGCATTGTTCTACCTAATCTTTAAGATAGTCCGACGAATTTTTCATATGGAAAATCAGTGAAAATTTGTTTATGTGCATAATGTAACGCGACTTTACGCGACTAAGGTCTCGTTCAGTTCCTAATTGTTATACACATGAAACATGTAAATTGTACGTAACGCGACTCTAAATAAAGGTTTGCTTTGTCAATTTAAATTTTAAACCCAGGATTGAGATTTTTTTATTTTACTCTCTTGAACAAAAACACAGATTTTGATAGAATCTTATCTTTAATGAAGTTTATCCATTGATGCTAAAAGTTTTCTCTTGTCATCAATCGATTAAACTAAACTATAACAATTTTAAACTTAAATAACCAAACATGATACTTGTTCCTATTCATTTTTTCATTCTGAACGCGCCTTTATATTCCTGTGCGTTTCAATTTTTGATCATGTGCATAACGTCACGAACAGGATTTCATGTACTTTGCGTACAATTATTTTGACTTTTACCTACCTTTAATTCTATTATATATGTATTTAACAATATTATTTGCAATCTCAAAATTTGTTTTATCGAAGATTATTAAAATATGAGGATCACACCATTACACCTGACCTGAAGCACAGCTGGTATGGCTGGAGTCTACTCGAGATTCAAATTTATAAGATTCTTGGCTTAAACACTTGGTCAATGACCACCAACACAGCGTGACCAACATGCAAGTTGGTTATAATTATAATATCGATATTGTTATCGAGCTGATTTTGATTTTAATATAAATATCGATATTTTTGCTTCGATATTATCGATAATATCGGTTTTACGATATTATGTCGACGCTACTTTTCTTCGTTCTAGCCTAGTTCTAGTTCTAGCTAAAGGCCCTAGAACGAAGAAAGTAGTTGATTTATCTTGCATTGAATTCCTAGTATAGAATGTAGGGTTTCATGCAAGGCTGTTTTGCACAAAATGTATTTACATTGTTTTCAAAAATGAAATATACTTACGTGTCTTTTACGTTTTTAATACTCTTGTAAAATATCGATATTTTTGCTAAGATTCTATCATATTGGTGAAAAATACGATATAAATAAAAACTTTGATAATATCGGTTATATCGGTTTTTCATCGGTTTTTATATATGATCAAACGAACTTCTCAAGTGAAGTTCGATCAATATTATATGAGTGGTTTCATTTGAAGATATAAATCATTTCACTAGGTAGTCCTTTCACCTACAAGGCAACATTCGCACGTTCTTACAAATAACTATTAGTCGATCGATTTAATCGATATCGATTACTCGATTAATTTGAAATTTACCCATGCTCCCATCCCTACCACTCTACGCGCCCATCACTAGCAGCGTCCGCCAAGCCTGTCATTCTTTTTAGAGATAGTTTTCTGCTCAGTTTTCTGGCATAAATTACGTCGTTTATTGACTTTTTTGACAAAACTCGGGATTTGGGTAGGGAGGGTGATTTATATCTTCAAATGAAACCACTCATATAATATTGATCGAACTTCACTTGAGAAGTTCGTTTGATCATATATTATATTTCGTGGTTTCATTTTCGATATAAATCATTTCACTAGGTAGATGTTTAGAGACATTGTTTTGTCTATATTTTTTCATGATAATGAAACAATATTAATTAAAAAGATGTAATTTTGGCTAGTTTTATTTGAACTCTTAGTATAGGTACCTACAAATATTATTAAATAATATTACTCATCTTATTAGTTAAAAACACTATATTTTAACATATAAAAGTAATCATTATAGTTAGTTTATAGAGTACTTCAAAGTTTAACATTGCGTAGTTACTTAGGTAATTACTTGGTAGGTAGGTACTCAGCTACATTATTTATAACATACTTATATACTAACCGTCTTATTCATAAAGATACAGTAGATTTTAAGTAGCCTTACAGGAGGTCTACTTCTCTGGTTTGTTGTATGGTAAATAGTTGACATCCAGTCTAAATTGACATACGTCAAATAACTAAAATGCTCTTTAACTTTTTATGAATAAGAGGATTATTGTATATTTTTTAATGAACTAATTTGGTCAGAGATTTAATAAAAAATTGATAATCAATCATCATAGGACATTGATAAATTTAGCAAACTTGTTAGAGGTAGAGGTCCAGGCGGCCGTCTTTTGATCTGATCAAGATTGACGCCGGTAGCATGAGCAGCCGATGTGGCGGCGGCGTGTCGCGTGCTGCTGTGTGTGCCGTACACCGCAAGGATCTGCCTGATCCACATGCTTATTGACTATGCTGTTGTGTTCCTGTGAGGACGTTACGCTTCACAGTTATTAAGAGGTGATTGGCTTATTTAGGTCTGATTTATTTAGTTAAGGTTATATAACCGTCTTATATATAGACGGATTCACCGTAAGATAAAGTAAAACTAACAATGGTGGATAGCTTTTGATTGCATTTAGCGCCTATAGTTTTGATAAAATTTTCATTTACTTTATGATTCTAATGCCATTGCTATTTTTATTTATAATAATCTGTTATTTAGAGAAAGACTTTCAACCATGTGTGCTGTAGGCTGTAGATAATGTTAGTAAAGCTACTTTTGTCTAGGATAAGTTCATTCTTGTTTGGTATACATTTTTAGAGATTTTTGAGAACCAATTGTGGATACTTACCAAGTACCTGTGTACTTTGGTGGATTGGGTATTAGTTTATAACATCTTTAAGGAAGGCGCTGATGCAATCATCCGAAGAAATATTTCTGCCTAAAAGCAGAGATAAAGCGATGGCTCTTATGATGATGCCCTGTGAATCCTGTGATGCGTCTTTTTCGAAGACGTTGGAGGGAAAAGTAATTACACTAAAAACAGAACATTCGAAAGAATCTAATTTAATCATAGTATTGAATAACATTATATTGATATTGTTGAATAGTAATATTAGAAAGTGAGGCTAGTATAAGATGCTGATGAGATGCTGTTGAGGGGATAATGAGACCTGGCATTGCCTGCTCGAGCATACTGCGGCACTCAGGGTAAACGTGAGTAGGAGAGGGTGACGGTCCCTGTTAGTAGACAACATAGGTTTTCGTCACGCCCTCAAGTGATTATTACGAAATAACTATATATCAATCAATGGAGGATAACAGGCAGGTCTAGAAGTACTAGAAGGGAATACTAGAATACTGGTCGTTTCGTCCTCAGTAATTTTTTGTAGGCCGTTAAGAAAAACGGAAAATGAAGGATCGGTATAGAAAAAATATGCATCTGCCCCTTTGTAGCATCTGGGTCTTGTTTCAAAGAAAAGTATTTCTTAAGTTTTGCGCTAGAATGTTTGAAAAGCATCTTTAAATTAAATCTTCGATCTGCCTCTTAATTATATTTCGTGTAATATAGAATGCTAAATGCTAATAGCTAGATTTTTCGCTTCTCGAACCAAGGCCAAATATATCTGGTAAGTTAATTGAAATTAGGAAATTGTATGCAACTTCGTGTCGTAATGTAGCTAATAGCTAATGCTAATGTTATCTACCCATAATAAAAATTAACAAATTGTTTAAGTTTCGGGGCATCTAAGGCTTAGTATATTGCTAATAATACGACATATAATTACTATAGTAAGTTTGAGTTACGCCTTTACGACTCGAGTCCGTGTTAACTTATGAATCATATTTTTGTGTTTAAATGAAATTTTAAAAGCTTTTAATATTATTATCTCATCAATTCAGGTCCTGTAAAATAATTATCATAGTATTCTCTGAATAGAAGGTAGGTAGAAGGTACCTGTACCTTTGCCTTTTAAGTATTTTTGGTTTCAACCAGCCTTTTGTAATGCTGCGCTAGCGGACATTAGGATGCCAATCATTTGTGAAAATTCTCTGATTGTAACAGGTGGTAGTTGAGAACACTTCAGAACCAATTCTATTATTTTATTACGTTTATGGCTTGTAAGTGATAAAGTCATATTTAAGTCATCTACTTACTTAAATCCTGAAAATTTGTAATTATTTTGTGGCTATAAGCTACTATTTTCATAGTTTATAATAAAGCCCAAGCACTCGAGTGATTTGAGTGTAAACCTAACTTTATTTAAAAATTCCATGTAACTACGGTCTATGTAAAGGATATCGTCACATACAAAAATTTACCAATTTTTGACCAAATGAACGCAAGTGACCTACGACCCCTTCTTTAATCTTAGTAAAAGTTCTAGGCGCTATCGTGAGCCAATAAGATAAGGCATTGAGTTGAAATCATAGGTGGATAACAAGATTCTGTGTGTTCACATCCTTAAACAGGAAACGTAGGTAAGTACTTACGATAGTTTTAAGCGACAGAAATAAAAAGTTACGAGACATTTTAGGTCAATAGATGCCATGTAATAATAGCTTGCATGCTGTTCTGCCATTTCGAAATGAAGTTTAGTTACTTACAAATTTATTTAACAGTTTTAGGTTAAAATGAAATCTCTTACCTCCATTTGAATTGGTGTCAAAAAGGTTTTAGATACGATTTCTAGCAAATTATTAGTTGCGATTGACATTTCTTGTTGTTACTGTGCTAACCATGTTACAACAGGAACATATTATTGCTCAAGTGGAAAATTAGAAAAAGATTTAATTATTTTGTTACAAATCCAATTAAGGATACCTTTATTGTTTGTGATATACAATACAACCAACACATTTTAAAAATATTGTACTGAATTCTGCCAGAATGGTGGTTGAGCACGTGGCCTGATTTGGGTCGTTCTCTAAACGTGCGACTGCGTCGGTATATGGGTCGTTGTAATTTGGAACTTGACGAGTGGTATCTTCGTACTCTGGCCCTGGCACGCCCCCCCCCTTGTTTTTCGCAAAGCGAGGAGGGCCTGAGTTTTTCTGAAACTGCGGCCAAGCTGTGCCCGTGGAGCTCGTAGAGGCGGCTGTGTTGTGTAAGCAACAGTATTTCTGGGAAGACTACTGTCTTCCTGATTTGAAGGCATTGCTGTTCAATTTTGAAGCTTAATTTAATTTTCTCTAAAATTTGGCACCGAACAGTGCTTCATCTCGTTTACTGTACTGAAAGATATTCAAAAACGTCTTGGTAGACCTGGTGCGGTCTTTTAAATGCGAGCTTGTGTCTCCGAGCTATAAAGGTCGCATGAACTACGGGAGCCCTCGCTTAGAATCTTGATTGCCTCTATTTTATATCTTGAGTTAGGAGAATGGCCATGGCCCTACTCCCCGATGTGATGTGAAGTCAGTCCAAGTTGAGATGAGAGTATTTTAGTATTTAGCTTTGAGGCTTGAACCAATATGTAGTTGCTAGGTATAGTATATTGCTGAAGGATTTTTTCCTTGACTTCTCTAGCCATTTGAGAGAGATTATCGTAGATTCAATCACACAACTTTAGTTCATCATCCAGGGCTTCGCCCAGGGTTAATAAAATTTATGGGTCCAGTTCCGGAAATTTAAACTTTGCCTCAGGGTCCGAGTTCAATTGGTTGTTGTAACCGCTACTAGTTCCAATAAGGAAGTTATTGCTGGTGCTTGGATCTGTTTTTGGTGACGGTATTGAAAGTGGTCACTGTTGGGGCAGTGGTGGCAATTGGCACTTGGTATGTCGCCATCATGATTTTTGGTGATTCAGTCTCATTTAGACCTGATCATGGGTTGTAGGGAATAGTTTCGGCTAGAAATATATCCTCATATTCGAATGATATTTGCTCTGGGCACATTCCTTAAATTGTAAAGGCGTTTCGCCTACTGGAATAAGAAGAAAAAAGAAAATTATGCTTTTTATATTTTTATACTTACATAAAAAATTATGATTATTTTTGCATTTTGCCGCGTTCCTATTGGAATCTATGGCAGTATGGTAGCCTGGTTCATATTTGAATCTATGGCTTTGCAAATAAAATTATTTTAATAATAAAAACTGATGTACAGTTTTGAATTTTGCCGCGTTCCTATTGGAATCTATGGCAGTATGGCAGCCTGGTTCTTGTTCGAATCTATGGCTTTGCAAAAATATTTCTTTTACACTTTTTAAATGTAAGTTTATGCAGAATTTCAATTCGAAATTTCTGTCTAAAATTTTTTTTTTTTTTTTGAAGGTAGGTAAGCAGATGAACTTACCGTAACATTAGACATTGTCTCTCGATTTATAGTATGAGGATAATGAAATCCATCAAAGTTGAAGTAACTCACTTAATTTTTTGTTAAAAATTTGAAAAGATTTCGGTATCTTGAAAAATTTATTTTTTGCGAACAAGATCCGAACGCGTGCTTTCGTTGCCTCGCACCTCAGAATAAAGACAAGCATAGAAACCGGGCTAAAATAAAAAGTTATTTTCATATTGTTACGCTCCTTACTAAACGGCAAAAAGACTATTAGTTAGAGAGAGATAAAATATGAGAATTCTTTGCAAGTTTTCTTCTTGTGGTATCAAAGTGGTTTATTGATGACACTGGTTTATTAGTACCGTACAAAATTAAAAACCAATAATTTGGTACATATTTGGTGGTTTGTTTATGGTTTGTTTTATTTTGACGTATAATATGACATTGTAAACATCGGTAGCAGCTCCAAAAGTTTTATGATTATATTTTATGAAAAAGGTGTGATAAATTGGTTTTGTGATTGTGAATGTTTAACTTAATGTATAACAATCTCTTGTGTGGTGACGGGATGTGAATCAAACGCGTCAAGGAATCAAAATCTTGATGTTTCGGTCACCTACCATTCGGTAAATAATTTTGTTTCATTGTAGACTTCTGGGCACTATTTTGACTAATAAATTATCAAGAACATCAATTTTACACGCTGTTTGTCGAACTCGTACCTAAATTTATTGAATTATTACGGTAAAACACCTTCTGTAAAGGTTGTGATAGTGTTGTGCCAAAATATGTTTAGACAAAAGTTATCGAACCTAAATCATCCGTTCTAACTTAAGGACAAATAAAAATCAGACATAATAATATGCTAATTGTTGTATTTTTTTCAGTTTTCAAGTAAATTATATACTAAAAACAAAATGACTGGATGCTATAAAGAGACAAGATTTTAAACATTCACAACATACTGTTTTATCAACAAAGAAGATTTAAGATGGTGAAGATTATAACCTGAAACTGTAACAACAGTTTTGCTGCTGCAATTTGAATAAGTTGGTTGGTGGTAATCATAAAATATTGCCCTTTCAATTGCTTATTTTATATCAAATTAATTAAATGTTATTCGTTATCAACTTAATGTTAAAGAAAATAGGACAGCGACATTCAGTGGACAATTCATATTTCATATCTAAGAAAGAAATGCAACCAGAAAATACCATCATCTCAGCTAAAAACGTCTACTGCTGGATATAGGCCTTAAAGAAAATATCGTGACATACAATTTGCCCATTCTGGATAAAACAGGTTTAAGTTTATCTATGTTTTTTTTCTGCAAATCCTCATAATTGTATATGAAAATTTCAAGTTTAAGTTGCGGGATGTCATCGTTTAAGTTAATATTCTCTAAGATACCTGTTTTCTAAAAAAAAATAAGATAAGATAATTCTTTATTGCAATCAAAATAAAACATACAGTACATAAAACAAGTTACAATATCAATGCAAAAATTTATTTATTTTATTTTATTTCAATAGGGAAACATACAGCTTATATATATAAAACATTTGCTTAGTGAATTAGGAAGGTTTTACACAAGCCAATTAAGTTTCCACTTAAAGTAATAACATGTGCTCGCTATATTATGTAAGTACAAAATTTAAATATTTATATAAAGCAAATCTATTTAAATAATTATAATATCTTTCTTTAATTAAGTTTCATCTTCATTTAAAAGTTTTTTAAATTTACCAATTGCATCACCAAATATATCCGCATGATTAAATTTACCGTCATAATTTTTACACGCACGGATTAAATCTATGGCGGCCTTATCACTAAAAGCGATTACGAAGGCTTTAATTAATATATATTTGAATAAATTATTATTATTATTGTCTTGAATATAATATTTAAGAACATTTTTCTTGCTTTCTTACAGGCCTCACAAAATACTTTGATAAAAAAAGCTACAGAATATATGAACCGTAAATTTGGGTAAACCAATGCTGTAAACTGTAAACAAATAAAATTCCATGAAAATTTTACTTTGTGATAAAAACAAAAGCGCCATTGTTGCTGCAGGATATCACTTACGTATGTATAAATTGTTTACACCCAGGTTTTATAATACTTACTCTCTTTTATAAGTTTTAATTATAACATATTATATTTTTAGGTCTCAAAAAAAACCATAAGCAGGGTTTTTTCACATACAAACAAAGTGATGATCAAGATCAACCCAGGCAAAAACAAACATTTGAGGTGCAGAGTGCAGAGCAAGATTATTGAAAATGAGTGTGTAAAGAAAGAAGCGCATAATTCATACATTATGAAATTTCCAAAAATAGATTTGTTTTACTTGTTTTATATATACATATTATTATAGGCACACATCTTTTAGTTTTAATTATTTTAGAGCTGTGCTAATAATATCTGATGTGACAGAGTTTTTTATGAACGGAAAATCTTTAGAAATAGGTAAGTATTATTATATTTTTATCAAGACACCCGTTTTATTCATTAAAATAACTTATTGTGTGCAGTAGGTTTCCTGGAAGAAATCGCTTTAATCGATAAGGCACAATTGCCCTTATTCTTTTTCTGTTAAAAATGTTATACGGTTTGTTACATTTTGTATTTTTATTTGCATTTTTATAGAAATAAAGCGTTTTTATCTTTGTCTTTGTTTTCTTGTTATTATAATACCATACAATTACTCCTGAATTAGTTATGATAAGTTCCATAATAAAGAACCATGTCTTGTATAAAAGTATAGACAACTTGATTTAGGACAAGTTATTTTTGCCATCACTAGCTTTTTAGAAAATTAAAAATAAAAAGTCGAACCCAGGTACGGGCAAGGTGCGGAAGAGTCATACGACCCAGTGGAGAAAGTATATTGGTCTCTTTTTAACATATTCAACGGTTAGACTTGAGTAAGTAGCGTAACACAATGATGTGACTTTTTATTTTAGGACTCCTTCTATGCTTGTCTTTATTCTGAGCCTCGCACGGAAAAAGAATGACAGGCTTGGCGGACGCTGCTAGTGATGGGCGCGTAGAGTGGTAGGGATGGGAGCATGGGTAAATTTCAAATTAATCGAGTAATCGATATCGATTAAATCGATCGACTAATAGTTATTTGTAAGAACGTGCGAATGTTGCCTTGTAGGTGAAAGGACTACCTAGTGAAATGATTTATATCGAAAATGAAACCACGAAATATAATATCGGGCATCCCTAATAATAAAACTAAATCTGGGCACAAAAGTCTGTCAAGTGTCAAACGTCAAATTAGTCTGTGCAGTTAAAAACGCAATCATGGCGGACCCACTCAGTTTGTTGCGCCAATATAATGTAAATAAAAAAGAAATAATAGAAAGAGATAATCAAATTATATTCGGTGAATTTTCGTGGCCTAAAAATGTTAAAACTAATTATCTTATGTGGGGGTAAGTGTCCTATATCATTAAAAAAATATTACTAACTTTGTACGATTGTCACGCTAGTTTTATTTTCTATTTATTTCTGTTTAATTTATTTTCTACAGGTCAGGAAAGGAAGGAAATGAAAAAGAATACTATACATTGGAATGTCTGTTGTTTATCCTCAAAAATATTACGCTCACCCATCCCGTTTACGTGCGACAAGCTGCTGTAAGTGTCTCGCGTATCAGATTTCGTTGAAGTCAAGTAGGGATATTCTAGTATGTACTAAACTATAATGACTGTGTGTATGTCTAAGTATTTTACTACTTTCAGGCTGCCAACATCTCAGCCGTACGCCGTCCTGATCGTAAGGAGTTGTTGGCGTACCTAAATGGAGAAACAGTCACCTGTGGATCTATTGATAAAAGTGCTCCATTAGAAATACCAACGCAGGTAATTTGTGATAAATTGATCCAGTTTACAGCGATGCTAGCGCCATTCGCTAAAAAAAAAATCTTCTAAACTAAGGCAAATATAAAAAATGTGGCACAGTATAATATAGATAGATCATAATATAGCACTAGATAATATAGCTTTTATTGAGTTATTCCCTTTCCGCCGCTCTCTCGCTACGCCGCTCCAGTTGCCCGCTAAATATGCCTAGTCATCGTCCACCTTGCATGCATTCGCGCTACGCCGCTCCACGCATTCAAGACATTCCCGTAGGCCCGTGCGTCACTCCAGCTGCTTAAGTGGTTTTATTGCATTAAGGGGAGTATGTACTAGCATTTTAGGATATTAAATTTGTTTTGTTTGATATAGACAATAATTGAGTATCGAATTATGAACCAATGAACACTTTTCACAGTATGTGGCGCGACAGACATGTAGTCCCAAAACATATTGGCAACTTAATGGTTTGCTAGTTTTAATGAAAAAGTACCAGGCTAACATGAAATAGTAGAAGGTTCTTGAAATACTAATACCGCTAACTCACCAGGGTTGTCTAGGGCACAACATTTAGCTATGATTGATGAGAAATATAATCTGATCGAATTCTTAACTCTACTTATCTTTTTCCATGCTTTCCTTCTATAAGTTCATGTTACCCTGGTACTTGAAATATAAACTTTCTTACAGAATTCTCTTTATTTACTTAATTTTTGCCACTCCAATAAACCTTCGACTAGCTCATGTTGCACTGGTATTTTCAATAAAAATCGGTATAACTGGGACGGTGGCGGCGGCGAATTTTTTCACTACGTTTACTTGTTTGTTTTATTCCCCTTAAGTAAAAATAAAATGTGTATTTTATAGATAGATTGATCATGACAGCAAGCGGCGTACTGCGAAGTCGCACTAGGCGGGGGTAATGAACCAGTACTTTTATGATCTTACCGAGCGGCGTAGCGAGAGAGCGGCGGAAAGGGAATGACTCCTTTTTTTTAGGGCACTTCTGTACACATAGCTTTTAGGTTGAAGACCAAAGAAAGCTAAAAGGGTTGCTAAAAGTGGCCACTTTTGGCAACAAGCTCCGCCTCCGTAGCTCAGTGGCGTAGCGCGTTGCGCCACGGCACGGAAGGTTGTGGGTTCGATCCCCGCAGAAAACACCACATATTGATTTCTCACAAAAATCACGTTGTGGTTGTTTTCGGTTGGATAGGACATTGCAGGCTTGAATCACCTGATTGTCCGAAAAGTAAGATGATTCCGTGCTTCGGAAGGCACGTTAAGCCGTTGGTCCCGGCCGCAGTTAGTGGTCGTTATAACCGCGGCGACAAGCTGGCCCCTTGTCACGTTGGTAATAAAGCATAAACTCGGCTAAACGTGGGTCCGGCTCTCAAGCTGGTGCCTCTGCCTAACCCTCCGGGGAATAAAAGGCGTGATATTATGTATGTATGTATGTATATAATCTATTTTCGAGAATGAAGCTAGTGCTGTAAACTGGCTCTTAATATGTGGATATCTGCAGCAATGCATACACAATTTATATTTAAGATAGATCAGTGCGTTATTGGTATACAGTCTATATAAAAAGATGTACATAATTGGTTAAGCCTTGAACATTTATTATAAAAAAGTAATGTTGATCCAAAGACTATTATAAAATGAATATTTTGTCCACATGTCTGTAAAATTGCATTGTTTACTAACTAAATTTCTAATAAACAATTCACATTTTTAGGTAAAACGCACACATGACAATGATATTGGGGAATCAGCTGCCAAGAAACCTCGCATTGAAGAGACCCATGTTCAGAAGGTCAGGGAACAGCTGGCAGCTCGTCTTGATGCACCTAAAGAAGCCTCCGTGACTGTTGATAACATCAAGTTAGTATTACAATGTATAATTTTTTGCTGGCAAAATTTATAAATGAATCTAAACAAAAAAAGTGCATTTACAATGGAAAAGTAAATTAATTTGATGTTTGTTTCATTTAGGTCCCTGTCAGAGGCTATGTCAGTGGAAAAAATTGCAGCCATTAAAGCCAAACGTCTTGCTAAAAAGCGAACAACTATCAAAAGCAATGACTATGCTGATACATTAGGAGTTGTTGGTTCAGATTTTCGAGCTATTTTGGATTATGATGTTGATTTGACAAAAGATATCATCAGCCGAGAGAGGCAATGGAGGACAAGGACTACTGTCCTTCAGAGCAACGGAAAGGTAAGCTAGCTTATATAAGTTTTTTGAAAATACTCATGCTTGCAGATTCTACTAATTCCACTAATAAAGGTTTTCATTTATTTCTTAACTTTGTATTTATTTAATATTCTGTGATTTAAATGACTTAGGTTTGATGGCAATACTTTCTTGCAACTACATGGGCTTAAATTTTGTCTTTTTTGAGTGGTTGTTTGAAATTTATGAATCTTGTTTTATATTTTTCATAAGTAGTTAAGTATATATTTTTTCAAAATATTATATTGGATTTGACTTCATTGGAGTGTTTTATTTCAAGTTCACATTATATACCCTATCTCTGAACTCATACTGAATATCAGTTCACTCTTGAACAAGCCTTAGATACAAGAGTGGGCATATAGCCTGACGCACAAGTTCATTGAATGAGCCCACAAGATGCATCAGTGGATCAAGCTGTACCCAATGATCTACTATATATATGTATATATATATGTCGTAGTAAGATTTGATAATTAGGTTTTTTGCAAACAAACTAGGAATTTTGCGAAAACACGGATAATTTCAGAATAAGAGTTTACCAGCAAGCAATAATCTAGCCAATCAGAGTTAAGGCAGGTTTCACCTGTCCCCCCGTGAAGAGGCTACACAGCCAATGCTGGGGGGGGTCGCGGAGAATTCCACAGGCTTACCCGCGACCCTCCTGCTATCAGCCGAGAAGGACACCGGCGGGGTTTTAGTGGGTGCGAACCCCACATAACCCTGCGGCTCCCCCCGGGGCTGCAGGGTACTCGTTAGGAGTTTCCCCGCCTTAAAAAAAAAAAAAAAAAGGTTTCAAGTTTTTCAATTATACTAGGTTTTTAGGATTAAAAAAAAGTAATGCTTATATCAAATTATCCGTGTTTTCGCAAAATCCCTAGTTTTGACTGCTCCGTGGCTCAGTTGGCAGTAATGAGGCTGAGATGCTATTGCACTGGGTTCGTTTTCCTGGCAGGAGCGAACATTGTTATGATGAATATAGATGTTTCTTTCCCGGTCTGGATGTATTGTTCGTTTATGTATATTTTTTGGGCACCCTACAGGTTCTTCTGTGTGTGATGTGTTATTATTGTAACAGGTGTTCGCAAAGAGCATCCTGGCTCTGCTGGGCAGCATCAGGGCGCGCGAGGAGGGCCGCGGGCCGCCGCGGCCGGCGCCCGTGCCGCTGCCGCCCGCCGCCGCGCTGCCGCCGCACCACACGCAGTACAACAGATACGACCAGGAGAGGTTCATACGACAGAAAGAAGGTAGGCTATGCTCACTGGCCGTATTCATTCCTACTAATATTAGTTCTATTAGGTGTTCTATGTTAAAATTATAAATATAAAAGTTACTGTGAACTACTAAGCCGATATAGATGAAAATTGGAAGTAAGGTAGCTCTAGTTACTAGATGGACGGACTTTTCGTTCCTGTCGGATTCATTCACAAGTCTCAACTTTGATTTAAACTGAAAATGTCTAAGCGTTTAGTGTCTGTAGTAGGAGTCTGTGTTTCAAACGATAATCAATAGGTAAGAAAATGAATATAATATAATGTGTTTGTGATTGTTACAGAGACGGAAGGGTTCAAGATCGACACGATGGGCACGTACCACGGCATGACGCTGAAGTCGGTGACGGAGGGGCCGAGCGCGCCGCCCGCCGCCGCCGCCGCCGCCGCCGCCGCCGCCGCCGCGCGCCCGCGCCCCGTGCCCAGTGAGTCCTTGTTTGTCTATCCATCTGTATGTAGTCATCATTTTTCACAGAAACTATTCAAGTTACAGTATTGAAATTTGCACACATCCTAATACAGTCACTTGCAAATTTCTATACATCCTAATACAGTCACTTGCAAATTTCTATACAATTGTTTGTTGTAAAACAGCTTGTACGCAAATGGGCCATTTTCACGAGTCGATTTTCGCGCGTGACAAGTGAAAATAGACATTTCCGAACTGAATAAAATTACGAAAAAATTTTTTTTTGAAAGAACTGTTTAATCATAGGGCTGGTAATCACATTTCGTACCTCTAAAAAGTATTTTTATATTTTTTATTATTTATGGAAACTTCAAATGTCATGGAACGTGGTCCGTGATAATTCCATTTTTTTACCTTTTTTTAACCGACGAAAAAACAAAAAGGAGGAGGTTCTCAATTCGTCGCGTATATTTTTTTTTTTTTTTTATGTATGATCACGCATAACTTTTTACTGTGTCTACCGATTTTGATAATTCCTTTTTTAATCGACAGGGTATACCTTGAAGTTGGTCCCATAAAAATTTGGAAATAAAATTCCAACCCTAAGGGTGGAAAAATAGGGGTGACTTTATTGTTCACTCACAGATTGTATTGCCGTTTTGTGATTAACATGAAAACTGCTAGGTATAATTATGAGTCTTTTTTATATGAATGTTAATAATCATAATCTCAGCCGATAGACGTCTACAGCT
>CATOPS010000043.1:7500-21013 GCA_951802225.1 Euspilapteryx auroguttella | reverse complement strand
CGCGTACTGCAGCGGCCCGGCGGCCAGCCCGAGCGCGTCCAGACGCAGCTGCACGCGCGCTGCGCCTGCCTCCACCCGCCACACGCAGCGCAGCCGCCGCGCGCCCCCCCGACCGAACCACAGCACGTTTCGCGGTGACTCCACTATGCCCTCCTGTGTGATGAGGCGCGCACAGTGAGCCGGGAAAGGAGCCCGCAGTCGGTTCGCAGCCGGTAGCGGGTCGCCGCCCATGCGCGCATCTACGAACTCGTAGTGCAGCGCAAACGAAAGTGGATGCGTCGCAGTGCCCCGGCTGGGTGGAGACCGCCAGCGACAGCAGCGTGGAGGTCGACACGTAGCCGTCGGGCGGCGCGCAGGGCCTCGGCGCGCGCGTGGCGTTGGCGAGCGAGGCGCGCGCGCACAGCCGCGGCGCGCCGCAGTGCCGGCCCATCGGCGCCGCGCCCGCCTCGCCCTCGCCGCCCCCCGTCCCACAGTCGCAAGCTGACCGGACACGCGGCGGGCGGCGGGGAGCGCGGGGCGGGGGGCGGCGTCGTGCGCAGCAGCTCCCGCAGGCGGTCCCAGGGAGACGAGTGCACCGGCGGCGACGGGGCAGGAGGAGGGGAGAGTTCTTCGCGCTCCTCACGTCGACCCTCTACCAGAGAGTATTGCGTGTAGCTGGCAAAGTATATCCACACCACGTCACCTTAATGAAAAAAAGTTTATATAATACATTAAGAACGTTCTTATTAAAAAAATATATATACTTGTTACTGTGAGTGAATGGTCATACCTGGTCGACCATGGAAAGTCCAAGTGCAAGTGGTATTAGGCGGCAAAGTATGCCGTGGCGCGTGCAGCACGCCGCGGCGGCCGCGCCCCGCCCCCGTGGCCGCGGCCGTAGCATTCAGATCCTCATCAGAGGAAGAAGCCTTCACGTGGAACTCGCAGCGGCGCGGCTCGCGCGCGTAGTCCAGCGAGTCCGAGTCGACGAAGACGACGTCGACGTCGAGCTCGAAGCCGCGCGCGTCGGGGCGCGGCGGCGCGGCGTAGGGCGAGGAGTGGAAGGCGACCAGCATGTCGGGCCCGCGGGCCGTGACGCGCGGCAGCCAGTCGCCGCCGCAGTACTCCAGCAGCAGCGGGTCGTCCGTGGACGCGCCGTCGTACACCAGCAGCCGGTCGCGCGCCCCGTCGCACGCACCCCACGCCCGCACCACGCGACCCGTCTTATTTAGGCTTCATTTGAAAAATAATTTTATGTTTAGTGATAAGTGAAATTTTATTAATAGTTAAAGTTTATTATTATAAGAGAGACAAACCTGGCCATAGCAATGGATCGCTTGATCTGCATCTTGTGCGCGTGATCCTGGCGCACGGACAGCATGGCGTGCTTGCAGGCGGGCACGCTGCGCTGGCGCACGCTCCAGTAGCAGGTCACGTTGCGCGGGTACATGCCGGGGTAGTTGGGCGACTGCAGGCGGCACGCGGCGCGGTGGCACTCCTCCAGCGTGCGCGTGCAGTACGTGCCCGGAGAGACGGCGCCGCGCGCCAGCGTGGGCCGCCGCCGGCCCGAACCTGCGAGAACCGACTGTCAGACACCGCGCAACAAACACCGCCCAGAGAGCACCCTTCCCCACACTCACCGCACCACGGCGTCGCGCTGAGCCAGGAACTTGTAGCGTAACCGCAGCGCGAACGGCTCGCCGAGCCGCGCGCGGAACAGTTTCACAGACACGGTGACGGTGGAGGTCTCGCTGTAGTAGACGGCCGCGGCGGCCGCCTCGCCGCACCACGAGCCGCCGGTGAAGGGCCGGCCCAGCTCCGCCACCTGCACGTAGCCATCGGGGCAGCCGTCCAGCGCGCCCGGCTCGTAGCGGCCCACGCGGAACTCGTCAAACCACAGCTGCACGAGCTCGCCGTGCGCGCCGCCGCCCGCCGTGAACGTGAGGTGGCACAGGAAGGGCACCCGGCTCGCCGCGCCGCGCTCCGCCGCGAGCGAGTACGCCACGCCCGCCTCGCCGTAGTAGGTGCGGTTGCAGACGGAGCAGTGCGGCGGCTCGTCGCTCGCGTCGCCGCAGTCGTCGCGCGCGTCGCAGTAGCGGTCCAAGCGCACGCAGCGGCCCGAGCGGCACGGGAACTCGGCCACGCCGCAACCCCCGCCCCCTCCCCCGCTCCCCGCGGCCACCCCGCCCGCGCCGCCCGCCGCCGCCGCCAGCGCCGCCGCCGCCAGCCACAGCGCCGCCAGCCGCCCGCGCCGCATCACCAGCTGCACACACATCAACACCAGTCTCACATCATATTCAGTGTTCTACATTAATTTTCATAGTAGCAGTGGCAGGCTTAAAGCTTAACAATTAGTTATTTACAAACACAGACAAAAACAATGTTTTATGTGAAGTGACTGATGGCATTATTGATCGTGCAACACGAGCTTAACGTCTTGGGCCTGTAGTGAGGATTGTTAAGGGGCTAAAATTGGGAAAACGGCGAGAGGAGTGTTCGTATATACGACTTTAATAACACTTAAAAATAATACAGAAAGCTATTTTTTTTTTCGTAGCTTCTCAAAAGACTGAACTACAATATAGTAGGTTTTCAAATAAAAAAAACTAAAGGGTTTTCTTATAAAAAAATCGTAAAGTTCATCAAAAACTGCAAAAACAGCTTTTGCTGTTAACGATTGTTTACTAGTTTAAAAGTAAGTTGAAGCAAAACAAAAATTGTATCATAAACTAGAAAGTCTGTTCTACTTTTATATTGTAATTACAAAAATATACATGTCCATTTTCATCTGGTTTTAATTGCTAAAACTTTACTAAAATTTCGGCGGAAATTCTCCATACTAAATTGTATGGAGGGATACAACGGCCGAGCGGCCGATTCGATAAGCAGAAACGGGCGCCAGTACGCCTCCGGTCTTGAGGCGGAGCGTACGTCAGTCGTGCTTTGGCGCGCTATTACAAGACTATTTATTATTGTTTGCGCGAGGTTTGCGCAGTGAATGAGAATTCTTTTTTAGTTTGGAAAAAGTACATTTTATTATTATTATATTAATAAATTTGAGCAATAGTAGACGTAAGTTTCTGTGATTTTTTAATATCAAATAAGTATCCCTACAAATTTATAATCTGAGGGGAAAAAGAAAGCACTTATTTTCACTCATTTTAAAAACGATATCTACATAGTACAGCTCTTAAAAATATTTTTTTATATTGGGTTGTTTTCTATATCTTTCTTTTTAAATGCAAAGCAATAAACTTTTCATTATTTTTATTTATTTTACGATTTGATATGTAGGGGTCATTGACCTTAGTAGGATTACCCACACGTCACAGTGTGTATGTACCTATCAGGAAAAATAAAAACGTAGTGCTTCTATTACTCTATCGTACACCTATATAGTAATTAGTTTTTTCGCTACCTACTTTACACAATGAAACTACAATAGGTATGGACGTAGGTAGGCAATGTTTGGTTGCATAAGGGTTTCGTATGAAAAACAACTTTTAGGTGTTATCTCTCAAACAAGAACAAATTTAGGTGTAAGGTACTATAAACTATAGTAATAATAACTTATTATGCAATATGCAAGCCCGACCTGACATACGCGATCCTTTATCGTTGCTCGAAATTCAACACCTCGAAAAAGGTTTTTGCACATTTTTATTAAAATAATATATTGAACTTCAATTTATTTGAAAATGATGAACCTAAAAATTAATAAAAAGTTACTTTCTTTAAAAAAATTAGAGGTGGATTTAACAGAGTTCTAAATATCAATGTTATTTATTTTATTATAAAATTATATAAATAACTGCTTGCCAGTTGTGTTAAAAAAACAACCCAGTAAGATTAAAGTTAAGCTCGGAAAGTAACTTTTTATTCTATTTATAAAAAATGCAAGAATAGGTAAAAGGAAATGAACGTCTTTCTATGCTGCAAAAAAAGTTAAATATCCAAGAATGTTCTATGTACTGTTGGTTTGTCTAATAAATAAAATAAATAAGACGCCACCGCTACAAAGTTAATTTTTATTAAAATAACCAACTTAAAATATTAATTTACACGATTATTATTATCTATACCTACTGAAGATTCTTATGTATAGATCATGTTACTTTCTCGGCCAGGAATGGGCAAATTAAATAACAACAACGTTAAATCTTAGACAGGAAAATACATAAAACAGTTTATATGGGAAAATTACATTTTTATTTTTCTTTCAACCCCTCCATTTTTTCTATCTTTTCTCACCTTTTGAACCTTATGTGAACTACGACAAACATTTTAAAACTCAAATCAGCTAAACGTTCTAAGTCGTTCTCAAGTTTAAGCGAGATAAACAAACCACGATTGATTTTTAAATATAAACTAGTTGACTCGGCGAACTTCGTACCGCCTAACCTATTACAATGTTATGCGTGTATTATACATTATAAACCTTCCTCTTTGACAGATGCGGGAAGCAACTTTATTTTATACTATGTACTAGAGGCTGCCCCGCGGTTTCAACCGCGCAGATTTCTCATAAACACAAAATTCCTGTTTGTTCCCGTTCCCGTGGGAATTTCGGGAAATCCCTGCTTAGTGCTCACCTACACTCCCTAAGGAACCTACATGCAAAATTTCAGCATGCTACGCCCAGTAGTTACGGCTCTGCGTTGTCTGTCAGTCAGTCAGTCAGTCAGTCAGTCAGTCAGTCAGTCAGTAACGGAAGAGTTTTATATACCGGGTATTTCTGACAAGGCGGTAATAAATCAAAGGAGGGCTTCAGCTCACCATACCTAACAACTTTCCCAAAGCAACATGGGTCGAAATCTCAAAACAAAAATCAGCTGTCCCGTACATTGACCCCGCCAGCTGATCGAACCAATGTATGAAACAGCTGTTTTTTTTTTTGAGATTTCGACCTATGTTCCTTTGGGAAAGTTGTTAGTTATGGTGAGCAGAAACCCTCGTTTGATTTATTACCTACTTGTCAGAAACACCCGGTATATTGATTGAAGATGGTCTGTTATTTTGACCATCAAACTCTATCTATAGTCTTTTTTTTATCCAATTTTTTTTTTATTACAACAACAAACCTTTTTGTCGGGAAACATTTTTCATAGTCAAAGAAGTCTAACGAAAATCAATCAATGTGGCAGACAGACGTTTGTTTTATTGAAAGGTTTAATATACCTAAATTTTTGAATAATATAATGTACCTATTTAAAATTAATTCGAACAATAAATGTTCGTTATATTGAAATAGGTATTTTAACCTGTATGTGTGTATGTACTATGTATGTTTGTCCGCGATTCTTTCACGTTTGGCTGAACCAATTTTGATGCCGTTTTCAGAGTAGTATTTGCTACATTCAGGACCGGGTTTAAGTGTTTAAACAAACTTTGAAAAAAGGCAGTTCTCAGTGTATGTATGTGTCAGTTTATTGAGCCGTGTGCCTTTAAAAAGAAAAAAGTATCATATTGTCACTCGTTAGCATTAATTGCGAGACTCTTAATGTCATACCTACGTAATTACATTTATTTTTATCACAAACAGTAAATTATTGCAAGTAATTCTTTTATATTAATTATTAGCAACGAGTTTTCAGATGCAAGTTCCATATCTCCTTTTCAAAGATTCAGCTAACTTCTAACATAATAATGACAGGTATAAAGATAAACATACAACCAGTACTTAGGGACACGTAAAAAGTATCGATACTTTGCGGTATCGAGTACATTTCCATTCCTATCCTTACTTTGTACTCAATACTGTGCTTACGATACTTTTAATCAATGAGTACATACATTTTGGCAGGTATGGCATCATATCGAATGAACTGAAATGAATTCCCATATAAAACTAGCGACAATAAAGGTTCTGCAAACGATCAAATTTGTTTGACAAACACGTTTTCATATAATATTGTTTGACAAACTTCAAACACAGCTGCCCACGATTAATTTTTTTGACATACGTAAAATTTTACAAAAAAAAATAAGTTAAACGGACACTTACACGGCTTCCGGCTATTTTTCATCGTTAAAGGAAAGCCAACTTGTTTTATTTTTTGAAGAACTTTCTTTTATTGTATTAAACTTGTGTGCCTAGCCTAAGTAAGAACTGGCCCTAAGAAAAGTGCTTCGGGGTATCGATACTTTTGTTTCTTGTTTTTTTTAACAACTTTTCCAATTATTGTATTAAATTTGTGTGCCTACCAAACGTAAGAAAAGTAAGTACTATAGGACCTCAGAGAAGTACACGATAGATACATTGAAGAATTGATACTTTTGTTTTGATACTACTCATTATGAGTACAGTATCGATACTTTCTATTCTTTACCATATATTATATGAAATAGTTTTAGGTTTTGTAACAGTTTTTTAGCGTATTTATTGCTAGTGCTACCTGCACATAACACAAATAAATTTCGTGGATAATTTAATGAGTGGTTTTCAATTTGACATATAAAAAAAATAAGTTTTATTACACCGCTATGGCATGGCGCTTTGCAAAAGTCAATAGGTCAAGTTGAAATGAATCATTAAAAGAAAAAAAGAAAATTGAAACTCGTCACGCGTCAGTCAGATAGTTATTTTTGTTTTAAACTTTTTAAGTTAATTTGAACTGATTTGAATTACTATCCTATGTCTTTTACTTTAGACAACGCAATCTACGGGCGTATTATGAGACTTATTTTTGCTTTTTAATGACACAATGAAAACCCCTCATTAATTCATATTTGTTTTTTACACAAATCAGAATCTTCCATCCCCCCGCTGATAAGAATTTATCACACCTTTATGAGGCATACTGCAGTTTCTAATGTAAAACTGGAGTAGACGAGTGGAGTCGTCATGTCATTATGATTTTTTTTAAATCTTTTGTAATTTAGGGGATATTGTTATTATATTTTATTGTAGTTAAAATTTTAAATTAATAAAATATTTACGTGTGAGTATTTACTTAAATGAAATATATTTACCTATGTTGAGAAATTCAGTCCTTTAACAAATAAAAAAAAACCTAAAAGCTGAATATATTAAAATCACTCTCAAAGCCTAAAAATCAAGTAAAATCGACAATTTTTTATTTGTGGCAATAATTGTTTTCTATCTTATACCAGTTGTAATTAATTAAAAATATACAAAAAAAAATATAATATTGAAATGCGACTTTAATTTTTACCTTTAATGTAATCAAAAAGTCATAACCAACTTTTTGTATTTTTTCAGTGTTGAACTCTGACCGACGATCTTTTTTAACCGACTTCATTAGTTAAAATAAACATACTTTACCTTTTATTTAGTAAATAATAAGTAGGTAAGATATTTAGTTAGATAGTTAAAGTTCTAAACAATTTTTTTAATGTTTCTAATAAGGTATGTTTAAGTACTCAACAATAAACAATTTGTACTAAAATAAAACCTATTAGGCAGTAAAAAAATTATATAACATCGATAAATCATATTATTTCGTAATCACAATTCAATAAACCCATAAATCATAGTAACGATACACCCAAGTTAATTCGCGCGAAAAATCAGATTTAAATATCGCGCCAAGAAATGTTCGCAACTCGGCCGCGTAACATTGAGCGCTAGGGTCGCGCGAAATCGGCGTTCAAATAAAAGAGGCCTCAGCCTTAAGATTGCGAATACGCGCGACTTTATAACCGTAACAATAACGTCTCCGCTATCCACATGGATCGGGGTTGACTGATGTCACGCCTAATCTGTCTACCATGATGACCTCATGTGCATCTGACGATTACTTAGCTTTTTAGCAATTTTATTGTGAAAGAAGTTGTTTAGGTAGAGCAACGAGGAATTGACCTTGTAAATTCTATTTATGCTAGCTGAACGCAGCTGAAGTTTGTAACAACAACCTTCGTCAGCGCGATATAGGAATTAGTCCACTTATTGAATGTGTAACGTTAGTGAAGTGGGCTTACAGTACTGTACAGAGAGAGAGAGAGAGTTAGGTTGTCATGAGACTGACTTGACTGTAGGCAGTCCATCAATTTCACGCTGTCTTTAAGAACCGCATGCGGTTGAGACTCAACTTTACGCGAATGGCTGCAGTAGAGTAGCGACCGCGTGAGGTTCATATCCACAGAGTGAAGTTGCTGTATGGAGTGCGCGCAGTCGACGCTACTCGAATTCAGCCGACCGCCTGAAGTGGGGTCACGTCCGCATGCGGTTAAGTATGTCAACCGTACGCGGTTGATGCCGTGCGGTCCGTCTGATGGCAACCTTAGTTACTCCAATCCCATCTTTACTTTCCTACGGAAGACTAGTTTGTTTTAAGCCAAATTTAAAATTACTGAAAAGTGAGAAAAGATAAAATAAATTGTTTGAAAAGCTTGAAACCGATAATACCGACAAGGACCTTATAAGATAAGTACCATGGAGGTACCTAATGTAAATTACAAGAATGTACCTACATTAAGCGATTAATGTATTAATTTAATAAGCTATGATAAGCTCAAACTAAAATGTAACTTATGGATATGGTCTGAACTGAAATAAATAATTTTTATTTTATTTTATTTTTATTTTTTTATTTTAATACACTTCCACGCACAACGCTGCGGGTTCTGTGATGCTATGCTACGCGCGTGGAAATGCGTTTTGATTTGAACCCCCGACGCAAAAACAGAGGGTATAGGTACCTTACTTAATAAGTTAAAAGTATCTGTCTATGTATTTGTGTGTATGTCTGTGATATCTCCTTATTTGACTGCTCCGTAGCTCAGTTGGCAGTGATGTGGACTGAGTAAGCGTGAGCACCCGGGTTCGATTCTTGGGCGGGGCGAATATTGATATGATGAATATCGATGTTTGTTTCCGGTCTGGGTGTGATGTTCGTCTCTGTGTGTGTTTCGGGCGCCCTAGATACAGGTTCTTCCTAGTTAGGGGCTCTGAGTGTGATGTGTTATTATAATGTGTTATTATTATATCGTACTTAGCTCCCAAATGGATGAACTGGTTTTTTTATATAAAAAGATAATTTTAGGCGTCGTGTTTTAGCGATGTTTTAATCTGTTCAGCCGTTTAGATCGATTCTCAAATTGTTTCGTGTTACTTTAATGATATTAAAAGAATATGGTAAGGTAATTATGACTAGCAGAATATGGTAAAGTAACCATTTTAAATTTTGGTTATTAGTGTTTTGGACTGTGTAAGTATGTTTTCTGAACCAACTCCAACTTTATACAAGCAACGAGAAGACGCAATTCACGCGCTACGGCGCGCGGTGCGTGCGGTGCGTACAGTTGCCTTACTACTGTACTTACTCGGTCAGTCGGCACAGCTGAATGTCAACCTGCCCACCATCCTGCTCTTTATTAAGTTCAGCTTAATGATAAACCAAAAATGGCTTAACATCATAAGAATAAATTAGGTGGCTTAAGTGCGGCCTACCGTACATTGACACAATTTTTTATATTTCGTAAAAGTACATGTTACGTTTCTCTTGCAACATGCATGTGTTGTCGGTCTAAACTAGACGTAGGCGCGCTCAGCACTGCACTCCATGCCCGGCGGGCTCACTCACAGAGTCACTCGCGGCGGACGCTCGCAGCTCGTCGTGGTCAGGTGTCGCTCATGTCGCTCGCTCCGGCCGCGCCTGCCCCCGCTCGCGCCCGCAGCCGCACTGCAGCCGCCGCCGCCGCCGCCGCCCGCACCCCTCCCCGCCCCGCCCGACCCGCGCCTGCGCCTCGCGCCCCGACCCCGGCGATGTCTTCATCTGATTACGTAAACAGAGTTTAACACGTTTACGTTACGTAAATGCGATCGTAGTAGCAGCGTGAATGATCTCTGGTTTGACGTTAGGGATTCTTCCGCACTACAGCCGCGTTCCCGCGCATTGCCTTAGCATGTAATAAATAAATAAATGTCGTCGCTCAGATGCGCTTAGTCCGGCCGCTCAGAGAATGCGATCTGGCACACGTCTTTTGGGATTTCTAGAGACGGCAGATAATTAACGCTATGTTTACTGTAACGTTGTCGTTGTCAATAACGTTGTGTTTTATGAAAATTTATTTCGGTAATGCTACTCTGTCTACTTCCAAGTACAAGTTGCCAAAAGTGGCCACTTTTAGCAACACTTTGTAGCTTTCTTTGGTCTTCAACCTAAATGCTATACAACAGTGTCCTAAAAATACTAGACAACAATAACTAGTGTCATACTGTGCCACATTTTTGATATTTGCCTTAGTTTAGTAGATTATTTTTTTTCGGGAATGGCGCTAGCATCGCTGTAAACTGGCTCTTAAAGATTTTTTTGGGGTTTATAATTTTCTTTCCACACAGGGTGCTTGGTCCTCCCCCACAAGGTCCGAATGTTGGTCGTTCAAGACTGGTTGATATGGTATTTGTGGCCTATGCCTAGCGGCGTACGTCTTTTGGTGAGATTGAGATTATTCTCTTATTAAAAATAAATACTTACCTTGGTATAAAAAAAATCATCTAAATACAACACGGCAATACAATCTGTACATAAGTGAATAATAGAGTCGGCCCTATTTTCTATTATTTTATAAGTATTGATGTACCTATACGGAAAGTTAGATTAAAACTAGTGTTAAGTAGGTAGTAGTTAGTTCCCCTTCTCTCTGTAAGGCAGAATAATTTTCTTAATGTAATTATTTAAAATTAAAATACAATTAATAAAAGAAAGTAAATAAAATTCAGTCTGTGAAAGTTTTAGGTTTAATTACATATTTTTTTTTTACCTTTTTTTGTAAGTTTTTTAGAAATTGTTTGAGTTATTTTTTTTGTTGTTTTGTCTTCAGTATTTGTTATGCTATCTAACTTGCACTTTTTACAAGTCTCAGATAAAGTAAGTTTTCGTCCTTCTCTGGAAGTGGTCGTCAAATGCGGCCCACATGCGTCTGATTTCGAAGACTGTTGACGATAATGAAATGATAACACGGGAGCGAAGATTTGAGAGTTTAAATAGGTACTAAAAGTAAAAGATTGTACGTTGTTAAAAGTTATGTTTGAGTTTATAATGATGGAGAGATGTTATAATAGTTAATAATATTTTATTCTACCCTACAATTCACTATAAACCACCATTGCTAGTTTACATCAATTACCAGTGTTTGGCCCTTAGGTAGTCCTATGTAGCCCTTTACCAGAAAATTGTGACGACCACTGTTCTATAGAGACCGTCGCCCTTATTCCGTAATCCGTTATGCAATAAAATGATAAAATTCTCACTTTCAACTTATAGGGAATTGTCACTTGCCACTAATACAGCTTAAGCAGAATTTACTGGAGAAGGAATATACAATATGCTTGCGCTTGCAATACTTTTATCGGATTCACAATAGTAATTACTCTCTCGCACTCACTCACAGTCTCAATTGAAACATAAAACAAATAGTTAAAATCATGTTAAATTAAATCAATCGAGGGAAAGAACGATGTGAAACAGTTTTTTTTAAAGACAGCTTGTAGTTGATTGATTGAAAGAAATAATCTGCCTTCTTATTCAATTTCACTCCGCAAGATGGCGCTCGCGATTCTACATCGCGCCAGCGTTGACTTGCGGGCGCAGCATAAATACATCGAGTGGGGCTGACGCCCCTCAGCCCCCAAGGGCACCAAGGCCCAAGGCCAACTAACCTAACCCATCACTATGATGCGTAGTCTAGTAACCTAAAGGGTTTTTTTGGACCTAAAAAAAAAACATTTTTTTGTTCTAATGCGCTGCTTAAATCTAAGTAAATAGTAATCCAACGGCAACGGTGTAAAAAACTTAAAAAAAACCTAACAAAACGTCTCAAAACTAACACAAGTCAACCTAACCTTTTTTTTTTCAAAACCTAAACCGACCTAACTTTTTATCACGACCTAATGTTTTTTCAAAACCTAACCCGACCTAACTTTTTATCACGACCTTATGTTTTTTCAAAACCTAACCCAACCTAACTTTTTATCATGACCTAATGTTTTTTCAAAACCTAACCCAACCTATTTTTTTCACGGCAAGGTTAGGTTAGGTTAGGTTAGGTTAGGTTAGGTTAGGTTAGGTTAGGTTAGGTTAGGTTAGGTTAGGTTAGGTTAGGTTAGGTTAGGTTAGGTTAGGTTAGGTTAGGTTAGGTTAGGTTAGGTTAGGTTAGGTTAGGTTAGGTTAGGTTAGGTTAGGTTAGGTTAGGTTAGGTTAGGTTAGGTTAGGTTAGGTTAGGTTAGGTTAGGTTAGGTTAGGTTAGGTTAGGTTAGGTTAGGTTAGGTTAGGTTAGGTTAGGTTAGGTTAGGTTAGGTTAGGTTAGGTTAGGTTAGGTTAGGTTAGGTTAGGTTAGGTTAGGTTAGGTTAGGTTAGGTTAGGTTAGGTTAGGTTAGGTTAGGTTAGGTTAGGTTAGGTTAGGTTAGGTTAGGTTAGGTTAGGTTAGGTTAGGTTAGGTTAGGTTAGGTTAGGTTAGGTTAGGTTAGGTTAGGTTAGGTTAGGTTAGGTTAGGTTAGGTTAGGTTAGGTTAGGTTAGGTTAGGTTAGGTTAGGTTAGGTTAGGTTAGGTTAGGTTAGGTTAGGTTAGGTTAGGTTAGGTTAGGTTAGGTTAGGTTAGGTTAGGTTAGGTTAGGTTAGGTTAGGTTAGGTTAGGTTAGGTTAGGTTAGGTTAGGTTAGGTTAGGTTAGGTTAGGTTAGGTTAGGTTAGGTTAGGTTAGGTTAGGTTAGGTTAGGTTAGGTTAGGTTAGGTTAGGTTAGGTTAGGTTAGGTTAGGTTAGGT
The DNA here is from genome assembly GCA_951802225.1 of Euspilapteryx auroguttella. Classification (NCBI taxonomy): domain Eukaryota; kingdom Metazoa; phylum Arthropoda; class Insecta; order Lepidoptera; family Gracillariidae; genus Euspilapteryx; species Euspilapteryx auroguttella. The sequence goes on along the minus strand of CATOPS010000043.1, from coordinate 8,312 downwards.
TAGGTTAGGTTAGGTTAGGTTAGGTTAGGTTAGGTTAGGTTAGGTTAGGTTAGGTTAGGTTAGGTTAGGTTAGGTTAGGTTAGGTTAGGTTAGGTTAGGTTAGGTTAGGTTAGGTTAGGTTAGGTTAGGTTAGGTTAGGTTAGGTTAGGTTAGGTTAGGTTAGGTTAGGTTAGGTTAGGTTAGGTTAGGTTAGGTTAGGTTAGGTTAGGTTAGGTTAGGTTAGGTTAGGTTAGGTTAGGTTAGGTTAGGTTAGGTTAGGTTAGGTTAGGTTAGGTTAGGTTAGGTTAGGTTAGGTTAGGTTAGGTTAGGTTAGGTTAGGTTAGGTTAGGTTAGGTTAGGTTAGGTTAGGTTAGGTTAGGTTAGGTTAGGTTAGGTTAGGTTAGGTTAGGTTAGGTTAGGTTAGGTTAGGTTAGGTTAGGTTAGGTTAGGTTAGGTTAGGTTAGGTTAGGTTAGGTTAGGTTAGGTTAGGTTAGGTTAGGTTAGGTTAGGTTAGGTTAGGTTAGGTTAGGTTAGGTTAGGTTAGGTTAGGTTAGGTTAGGTTAGGTTAGGTTAGGTTAGGTTAGGTTAGGTTAGGTTAGGTTAGGTTAGGTTAGGTTAGGTTAGGTTAGGTTAGGTTAGGTTAGGTTAGGTTAGGTTAGGTTAGGTTAGGTTAGGTTAGGTTAGGTTAGGTTAGGTTAGGTTAGGTTAGGTTAGGTTAGGTTAGGTTAGGTTAGGTTAGGTTAGGTTAGGTTAGGTTAGGTTAGGTTAGGTTAGGTTAGGTTAGGTTAGGTTAGGTTAGGTTAGGTTAGGTTAGGTTAGGTTAGGTTAGGTTA
>CATOPS010000043.1:0-2500 GCA_951802225.1 Euspilapteryx auroguttella | reverse complement strand
TCCTTGGATAATTTTTATTGCGAATAGTCTTTGTAAAGATAGAAATCGCTGGTAGACATATTTGATTTTAAGAGCTGAGGACCAAATGCTGGAATTGTAGCAAATTATTGGCTCTATGACATGGTTGTAGATAATTTTTATATTATCTGGGTGTACACCCCACGTGGGTTTTACAAATTGGATCAATTTTTGGAATAATTTTTTAGCCTTTTCTATTATGTATTCAGTGTGTTTTATAAATTTTAATTTCCTGTCTATGATAATTCCTAAGTATTTTATTGTGTTTACAAATGGGATGGGTTGGTTATTTATTTGTATTTTACATTTTGTAGCTTTGTTAGTAAATGCTATTATTTGAGTTTTGGTGGGGCCGAACTCGAGTTTCACCGATTTTCCCCATTCAGTGATTGTTTTTAATGCTGTGTTTGTTTTGTTTTCCAGGTCCTGGATGCAGTTGGAGTGCGAGACAAGTAGGACGTCGTCGGCGTATGCCTGAAGATGGCAGCCCTCAGGTAAGTCCACGCCGAACAGCTCGTCTAAAATGAGATTCCAAAGCGTTGGACCACAGACAGACCCTTGGACACATCCTCTGGTTGTGGTCTTTTCAACGCTCTGGTCGGCAAAGTTCATTCTGACTTTCCGGCTTTGTAAGTAGTGTCTTAAGATGTTGAATATGTTTCTGGGGCAATTTACGTCCCTTAGTCTCTTAATTATAGCCGGCCACCAGGCGTTGTCGAATGCTGATTTAATGTCTAAAGATGCAGCAATTACATGATCTTTATTTTGTAGTGAGTTGTGAATGATGTTGAGAGCGGAAGTTATTGCGTGAGAAGTGGAGGTTTGCTGTTTGAAGCCGTACTGGTGTGGTGAGGTATTATTAGAGATTTGAAGATGATAATTTAGGCGATTTGTGACAAGTTTTTCGAGCAGTTTGCCAAATACATTAATAAGTCCGATTGGCCGAAAAGCGGACAGTTCGGTGTGGTCTTGCTTATTGGGTTTAGGTATGATTTTTGCTAATGAGACTTTCCAGCAAGTCGGGAAATAACTGAGAGAGAGGCAGCGATTCATTATTCGGAGGATTATGTCTGGAATAGATGTATTCACTTGCATACATATATCCGCGGTTAGGTGATCTGGACCTGGAGCTCGTTTATGGCTCATAGAGCAAATAGCTTCGGATATTTCTGCTAGGGTAAATGGGGGATCGTCGGTGGTGTTGATTGGTTCGGTGGAGTGGTCTCTAATGATTTTTTGAGTTTGAGTGTCGTCTGCTAAGTCATCTGGGTAAAAATGATTAAGTAGAGCTTCTGCAGTTTCTGAGGGATTGTTAGTGAAGGTTCCGTCGGTAAGTTTGAGCATTGATGGTGGCTGTGATATGGGTTTAGTTTTTATTATTTTGTTTGTTATGGTCCAGACGTCATCCCGCTTTTGCATGCTGCAAAACTCCTTAAAGTGAGCAGTGGATGCATCGCATATTGCGTCTGAATACTGTTTTTTAATAATGGCTCTTTCTGCTAGGGCGTCATCCAATGGAAGAGATCTTTGTTTAAGTTTTGCAATCTTGTGGTGGTTTTGAATGACGCGTCTTTTGAGGTCGTCTAACTCTGTGCTCCACCATGGTGCTTTTTGTGGTAGATTGGTTGCACGAGGCAATATCTTGTCGCAAGTTTTTTGGGTCGATGTAATTATTTCTTGTATGTAAATTTCTAGGTTGTTGGCGTTAAGATTTTCTATTTCAGGTTGTGGGGGTAGGTTGCGTAGTAATTCTGATTTAAATGTGTCTTGTATGCGATTCCATTTTACGGTAGTTGTATTGTAGCGGAAAGTTGAGAGCTTCTTATTTCTGGTCAGCTGAGTTTTTCCAATTGAAATAGAGAAGGTTATTGCGAAATGGTCAGATGTGGAGCATATGTTTGGGTCAACGGTCCAGTCCTGCACGGTCGTCGTCCGGGTGTTACTGCAGAGAGTCAAGTCGACAATGGACTCTCTGAGTGTACCATATCGGACGGCTGCGTAGGTAGGGTTAGTTCCGGTGTTGCAGACTTTGAGATCATTGAGGATGGCAAAGTCAGCAACTTTGTTTCCTCGGCGGGTGTTAGCGCGGGAACCCCAGATTGTGTTCCAGGCGTTAAAATCGCCACCGATCACATGGATTGCACCTTGGTTGCTACGCACAAACTGTTCCAGTGTGTTAAGCGTTTGCAATTGATCTCTTCGGGGTGGTATGTATATAGAGGTTAAGAAGATCTTGTTTCCAGATTTTGTGGTGATAAGGACTGTGACTAAGTTGGATGTCGAATGTTCCGTTATGCCAAAGGTACTGCCGATGTCTGTTTTGGTGCAAATTGCAGCCATAAGTGCGTTGTTATTGAGAGGAAATTGGTAAACGGTGTATCCAGGAATCCTCTTTATACAGTTTTGGTTGCTGATGTAAGGTTCCTGGATAAAGGCTATGTCAGGTTTGTTGTTGTTAAGGTATGTCAGCAGTTCTTGGGTT
>CATOPS010000042.1:0-16025 GCA_951802225.1 Euspilapteryx auroguttella | reverse complement strand
ACCTAACCTAACCTAACCTAACCTAACCTAACCTAACCTAACCTAACCTAACCTAACCTAACCTAACCTAACCTAACCTAACCTAACCTAACCTAACCTAACCTAACCTAACCTAACCTAACCTAACCTAACCTAACCTAACCTAACCTAACCTAACCTAACCTAACCTAACCTAACCTAACCTAACCTAACCTAACCTAACCTAACCTAACCTAACCTAACCTAACCTAACCTAACCTAACCTAACCTAACCTAACCTAACCTAACCTAACCTAACCTAACCTAACCTAACCTAACCTAACCTAACCTAACCTAACCTAACCTAACCTAACCTAACCTAACCTAACCTAACCTAACCTAACCTAACCTAACCTAACCTAACCTAACCTAACCTAACCTAACCTAACCTAACCTAACCTAACCTAACCTAACCTAACCTAACCTAACCTAACCTAACCTAACCTAACCTAACCTAACCTAACCTAACCTAACCTAACCTAACCTAACCTAACCTAACCTAACCTAACCTAACCTAACCTAACCTAACCTAACCTAACCTAACCTAACCTAACCTAACCTAACCTAACCTAACCTAACCTAACCTAACCTAACCTAACCTAACCTAACCTAACCTAACCTAACCTAACCTAACCTAACCTAACCTAACCTAACCTAACCTAACCTAACCTAACCTAACCTAACCTAACCTAACCTAACCTAACCTAACCTAACCTAACCTAACCTAACCTAACCTAACCTAACCTAACCTAACCTAACCTAACCTAACCTAACCTAACCTAACCTAACCTAACCTAACCTAACCTAACCTAACCTAACCTAACCTAACCTAACCTAACCTAACCTAACCTAACCTAACCTAACCTAACCTAACCTAACCTAACCTAACCTAACCTAACCTAACCTAACCTAACCTAACCTAACCTAACCTAACCTAACCTAACCTAACCTAACCTAACCTAACCTAACCTAACCTAACCTAACCTAACCTAACCTAACCTAACCTAACCTAACCTAACCTAACCTAACCTAACCTAACCTAACCTAACCTAACCTAACCTAACCTAACCTAACCTAACCTAACCTAACCTAACCTAACCTAACCTAACCTAACCTAACCTAACCTAACCTAACCTAACCTAACCTAACCTAACCTAACCTAACCTAACCTAACCTAACCTAACCTAACCTAACCTAACCTAACCTAACCTAACCTAACCTAACCTAACCTAACCTAACCTAACCTAACCTAACCTAACCTAACCTAACCTAACCTAACCTAACCTAACCTAACTCTAACCTAACCTAACCTAACCTAACCTAACCTAACCTAACCTAACCTAACCTAACCTAACCTAACCTAACCTAACCTAACCTAACCTAACCTAACCTAACCTAACCTAACCTAACCTAACCTAACCTAACCTAACCTAACCTAACCTAACCTAACCTAACCTAACCTAACCTAACCTAACCTAACCTAACCTAACCTAACCTAACCTAACCTAACCTAACCTAACCTAACCTAACCTAACCTAACCTAACCTAACCTAACCTAACCTAACCTAACCTAACCTAACCTAACCTAACCTAACCTAACCTAACCTAACCTAACCTAACCTAACCTAACCTAACCTAACCTAACCTAACCTAACCTAACCTAACCTAACCTAACCTAACCTAACCTAACCTAACCTAACCTAACCTAACCTAACCTAACCTAACCTAACCTAACCTAACCTAACCTAACCTAACCTAACCTAACCTAACCTAACCTAACCTAACCTAACCTAACCTAACCTAACCTAACCTAACCTAACCTAACCTAACCTAACCTAACCTAACCTAACCTAACCTAACCTAACCTAACCTAACCTAACCTAACCTAACCTAACCTAACCTAACCTAACCTAACCTAACCTAACCTAACCTAACCTAACCTAACCTAACCTAACCTAACCTAACCTAACCTAACCTAACCTAACCTAACCTAACCTAACCTAACCTAACCTAACCTAACCTAACCTAACCTAACCTAACCTAACCTAACCTAACCTAACCTAACCTAACCTAACCTAACCTAACCTAACCTAACCTAACCTAACCTAACCTAACCTAACCTAACCTAACCTAACCTAACCTAACCTAACCTAACCTAACCTAACCTAACCTAACCTAACCTAACCTAACCTAACCTAACCTAACCTAACCTAACCTAACCTAACCTAACCTAACCTAACCTAACCTAACCTAACCTAACCTAACCTAACCTAACCTAACCTAACCTAACCTAACCTAACCTAACCTAACCTAACCTAACCTAACCTAACCTAACCTAACCTAACCTAACCTAACCTAACCTAACCTAACCTAACCTAACCTAACCTAACCTAACCTAACCTAACCTAACCTAACCTAACCTAACCTAACCTAACCTAACCTAACCTAACCTAACCTAACCTAACCTAACCTAACCTAACCTAACCTAACCTAACCTAACCTAACCTAACCTAACCTAACCTAACCTAACCTAACCTAACCTAACCTAACCTAACCTAACCTAACCTAACCTAACCTAACCTAACCTAACCTAACCTAACCTAACCTAACCTAACCTAACCTAACCTAACCTAACCTAACCTAACCTAACCTAACCTAACCTAACCTAACCTAACCTAACCTAACCTAACCTAACCTAACCTAACCTAACCTAACCTAACCTAACCTAACCTAACCTAACCTAACCTAACCTAACCTAACCTAACCTAACCTAACCTAACCTAACCTAACCTAACCTAACCTAACCTAACCTAACCTAACCTAACCTAACCTAACCTAACCTAACCTAACCTAACCTAACCTAACCTAACCTAACCTAACCTAACCTAACCTAACCTAACCTAACCTAACCTAACCTAACCTAACCTAACCTAACCTAACCTAACCTAACCTAACCTAACCTAACCTAACCTAACCTAACCTAACCTAACCTAACCTAACCTAACCTAACCTAACCTAACCTAACCTAACCTAACCTAACCTAACCTAACCTAACCTAACCTAACCTAACCTAACCTAACCTAACCTAACCTAACCTAACCTAACCTAACCTAACCTAACCTAACCTAACCTAACCTAACCTAACCTAACCTAACCTAACCTAACCTAACCTAACCTAACCTAACCTAACCTAACCTAACCTAACCTAACCTAACCTAACCTAACCTAACCTAACCTAACCTAACCTAACCTAACCTAACCTAACCTAACCTAACCTAACCTAACCTAACCTAACCTAACCTAACCTAACCTAACCTAACCTAACCTAACCTAACCTAACCTAACCTAACCTAACCTAACCTAACCTAACCTAACCTAACCTAACCTAACCTAACCTAACCTAACCTAACCTAACCTAACCTAACCTAACCTAACCTAACCTAACCTAACCTAACCTAACCTAACCTAACCTAACCTAACCTAACCTAACCTAACCTAACCTAACCTAACCTAACCTAACCTAACCTAACCTAACCTAACCTAACCTAACCTAACCTAACCTAACCTAACCTAACCTAACCTAACCTAACCTAACCTAACCTAACCTAACCTAACCTAACCTACCTAACCTAACCTAACCTAACCTAACCTAACCTAACCTAACCTAACCTAACCTAACCTAACCTAACCTAACCTAACCTAACCTAACCTAACCTAACCTAACCTAACTCTAACCTAACCTAACCTAACCTAACCTAACCTAACCTAACCTAACCTAACCTAACCTAACCTAACCTAACCTAACCTAACCTAACCTAACCTAACCTAACCTAACCTAACCTAACCTAACCTAACCTAACCTAACCTAACCTAACCTAACCTAACCTAACCTAACCTAACCTAACCTAACCTAACCTAACCTAACCTAACCTAACCTAACCTAACCTAACCTAACCTAACCTAACCTAACCTAACCTAACCTAACCTAACCTAACCTAACCTAACCTAACCTAACCTAACCTAACCTAACCTAACCTAACCTAACCTAACCTAACCTAACCTAACCTAACCTAACCTAACCTAACCTAACCTAACCTAACCTAACCTAACCTAACCTAACCTAACCTAACCTAACCTAACCTAACCTAACCTAACCTAACCTAACCTAACCTAACCTAACCTAACCTAACCTAACCTAACCTAACCTAACCTAACCTAACCTAACCTAACCTAACCTAACCTAACCTAACCTAACCTAACCTAACCTAACCTAACCTAACCTAACCTAACCTAACCTAACCTAACCTAACCTAACCTAACCTAACCTAACCTAACCTAACCTAACCTAACCTAACCTAACCTAACCTAACCTAACCTAACCTAACCTAACCTAACCTAACCTAACCTAACCTAACCTAACCTAACCTAACCTAACCTAACCTAACCTAACCTAACCTAACCTAACCTAACCTAACCTAACCTAACCTAACCTAACCTAACCTAACCTAACCTAACCTAACCTAACCTAACCTAACCTAACCTAACCTAACCTAACCTAACCTAACCTAACCTAACCTAACCTAACCTAACCTAACCTAACCTAACCTAACCTAACCTAACCTAACCTAACCTAACCTAACCTAACCTAACCTAACCTAACCTAACCTAACCTAACCTAACCTAACCTAACCTAACCTAACCTAACCTAACCTAACCTAACCTAACCTAACCTAACCTAACCTAACCTAACCTAACCTAACCTAACCTAACCTAACCTAACCTAACCTAACCTAACCTAACCTAACCTAACCTAACCTAACCTAACCTAACCTAACCTAACCTAACCTAACCTAACCTAACCTAACCTAACCTAACCTAACCTAACCTAACCTAACCTAACCTAACCTAACCTAACCTAACCTAACCTAACCTAACCTAACCTAACCTAACCTAACCTAACCTAACCTAACCTAACCTAACCTAACCTAACCTAACCTAACCTAACCTAACCTAACCTAACCTAACCTAACCTAACCTAACCTAACCTAACCTAACCTAACCTAACCTAACCTAACCTAACCTAACCTAACCTAACCTAACCTAACCTAACCTAACCTAACCTAACCTAACCTAACCTAACCTAACCTAACCTAACCTAACCTAACCTAACCTAACCTAACCTAACCTAACCTAACCTAACCTAACCTAACCTAACCTAACCTAACCTAACCTAACCTAACCTAACCTAACCTAACCTAACCTAACCTAACCTAACCTAACCTAACCTAACCTAACCTAACCTAACCTAACCTAACCTAACCTAACCTAACCTAACCTAACCTAACCTAACCTAACCTAACCTAACCTAACCTAACCTAACCTAACCTAACCTAACCTAACCTAACCTAACCTAACCTAACCTAACCTAACCTAACCTAACCTAACCTAACCTAACCTAACCTAACCTAACCTAACCTAACCTAACCTAACCTAACCTAACCTAACCTAACCTAACCTAACCTAACCTAACCTAACCTAACCTAACCTAACCTAACCTAACCTAACCTAACCTAACCTAACCTAACCTAACCTAACCTAACCTAACCTAACCTAACCTAACCTAACCTAACCTAACCTAACCTAACCTAACCTAACCTAACCTAACCTAACCTAACCTAACCTAACCTAACCTAACCTAACCTAACCTAACCTAACCTAACCTAACCTAACCTAACCTAACCTAACCTAACCTAACCTAACCTAACCTAACCTAACCTAACCTAACCTAACCTAACCTAACCTAACCTAACCTAACCTAACCTAACCTAACCTAACCTAACCTAACCTAACCTAACCTAACCTAACCTAACCTAACCTAACCTAACCTAACCTAACCTAACCTAACCTAACCTAACCTAACCTAACCTAACCTAACCTAACCTAACCTAACCTAACCTAACCTAACCTAACCTAACCTAACCTAACCTAACCTAACCTAACCTAACCTAACCTAACCTAACCTAACCTAACCTAACCTAACCTAACCTAACCTAACCTAACCTAACCTAACCTAACCTAACCTAACCTAACCTAACCTAACCTAACCTAACCTAACCTAACCTAACCTAACCTAACCTAACCTAACCTAACCTAACCTAACCTAACCTAACCTAACCTAACCTAACCTAACCTAACCTAACCTAACCTAACCTAACCTAACCTAACCTAACCTAACCTAACCTAACCTAACCTAACCTAACCTAACCTAACCTAACCTAACCTAACCTAACCTAACCTAACCTAACCTAACCTAACCTAACCTAACCTAACCTAACCTAACCTAACCTAACCTAACCTAACCTAACCTAACCTAACCTAACCTAACCTAACCTAACCTAACCTAACCTAACCTAACCTAACCTAACCTAACCTAACCTAACCTAACCTAACCTAACCTAACCTAACCTAACCTAACCTAACCTAACCTAACCTAACCTAACCTAACCTAACCTAACCTAACCTAACCTAACCTAACCTAACCTAACCTAACCTAACCTAACCTAACCTAACCTAACCTAACCTAACCTAACCTAACCTAACCTAACCTAACCTAACCTAACCTAACCTAACCTAACCTAACCTAACCTAACCTAACCTAACCTAACCTAACCTAACCTAACCTAACCTAACCTAACCTAACCTAACCTAACCTAACCTAACCTAACCTAACCTAACCTAACCTAACCTAACCTAACCTAACCTAACCTAACCTAACCTAACCTAACCTAACCTAACCTAACCTAACCTAACCTAACCTAACCTAACCTAACCTAACCTAACCTAACCTAACCTAACCTAACCTAACCTAACCTAACCTAACCTAACCTAACCTAACCTAACCTAACCTAACCTAACCTAACCTAACCTAACCTAACCTAACCTAACCTAACCTAACCTAACCTAACCTAACCTAACCTAACCTAACCTAACCTAACCTAACCTAACCTAACCTAACCTAACCTAACCTAACCTAACCTAACCTAACCTAACCTAACCTAACCTAACCTAACCTAACCTAACCTAACCTAACCTAACCTAACCTAACCTAACCTAACCTAACCTAACCTAACCTAACCTAACCTAACCTAACCTAACCTAACCTAACCTAACCTAACCTAACCTAACCTAACCTAACCTAACCTAACCTAACCTAACCTAACCTAACCTAACCTAACCTAACCTAACCTAACCTAACCTAACCTAACCTAACCTAACCTAACCTAACCTAACCTAACCTAACCTAACCTAACCTAACCTAACCTAACCTAACCTAACCTAACCTAACCTAACCTAACCTAACCTAACCTAACCTAACCTAACCTAACCTAACCTAACCTAACCTAACCTAACCTAACCTAACCTAACCTAACCTAACCTAACCTAACCTAACCTAACCTAACCTAACCTAACCTAACCTAACCTAACCTAACCTAACCTAACCTAACCTAACCTAACCTAACCTAACCTAACCTAACCTAACCTAACCTAACCTAACCTAACCTAACCTAACCTAACCTAACCTAACCTAACCTAACCTAACCTAACCTAACCTAACCTAACCTAACCTAACCTAACCTAACCTAACCTAACCTAACCTAACCTAACCTAACCTAACCTAACCTAACCTAACCTAACCTAACCTAACCTAACCTAACCTAACCTAACCTAACCTAACCTAACCTAACCTAACAAAAAAAGGTTAGGTTAGGTTTTGTTAAAAAAAAAGTAAGGTTAGGTTTTGAAAAAAAAAAGTTAGGTTAACTTAAGTTAGGTCTTACGAAGTTAGGTTGACTTATGCTAGGTTTTCAAAATTTATTTGACTGGTTAGGTGCCTTTTGGTTACTTCATACTTTACGCCTTTTAGGCAAAAAATAATGTAGTAAGGTCCGACATAAGTCAACCCCGTTAGGTCACTGCCTACCATTAGGTAGTAGGCCTTAGGCCTTTGGCTCTTTGGGCTGATTGGGCTTCAGCCCAACCGGCCTATTTACGCCTCGCCCGCAAGACAACACTAGCGCGATGTAGGATTGGCAACAGTAGCGACATCTGTTGTTCGGTAGCACAACATTATATTATTACTATTATAATTATTTCAACTATTAATGTGTATTTTTTCAGTTTTATTTATTGTATGTATTGTTAAATTATTCATGCTGCCGCTATTTAGTTTATCTTACAAAAAAAATACAGTCCGTCTTAGTGAAAATCAATCACATTATTTGTTTTAACGTAAAGACAAATTTTTCACAGCGCTACTAGCGGGAAGTAGCAAAAAAATTATTTATTTATATAGAAACAAACAGTCGTTAGATAACAAAAAATTACAGTTTGTGTAAATTACAGTTTACAATTTTACCTATAGTTTCGTTTATTTGCTAAGGTTTTATAACTCATTTTTAAATAAATTTTGTACTTATAAAAAGTAATAAGTACATACTATTACATTCACAAAGTATTGAAGTTATATAAACAAAAAAATGAATCTATGCAAAGAAAAATAAAACATTACGTACAATTGGATATGAACAAGGTGTCGATTAGGTATAATAATGAGTACACACTACCTGTCTAATGTATTTGCGGCACTTCTTTTGAGTACCTACTTCAAGAGATGTGTTAAATAAATCTATATTGAACAGGCTTTCAGTGTAGACTTTGCAGGTTCTTCGAACAAACGAATTACCGGTGTAGTGAGTTCTACTAGAGATTACAGCTAAAAGGTTTTTCCTATTTCTCCAACGGGGATTTGGCACACGAAATCCGATACTTTGCAATACTCAGGGCATACAATTTTATTATTAAAATTTTTATTTATGTGGCTAAATCTTACGACGCACTTAGAGTGAATAAATGAGTTTAAACCTTTCATTCATTAAAAACAAAATCAGGCTTCTATTTAGGTATTAAATCAGGTTTAAAGAAAAGCTCGAATTACATATAAATTTGTAAGAAAATAAAATTATGGACAATTTGAGGAAAAGATAGTAAAAACAACAATTTAACTTTCATACAAAATGTTCCATTACTGTTCGATCCATTTTCTTCTCAATCAATAGATTGATTTGACGTAGTTTTCAATTATTTCATCCTGGGCGGGGAAAATAACGAAAGTGCATACAGCCAAGTTTTTAGTGGGTACGTAGCATAATAACACTCAACGTCAGAAGCATCTGATGTGTGATTCTGCTACTTTTCAGTAGAGCGTTTAGAACATTGTTGTTATAATCCGATCAGATAGACGATATCTAGAAAGTATATAGTCAACATATTACTTTTATATCGTAACTAGTCGACCCGGTGAACTTCGTAACGCCTATAATGTGCAGAAATTATACACATAAACCATACTCTTGAATCACTCTAACCTTTAAAAAAAAACACATCAAAATCCGCTGCATAGATTTAATGATTCAAAATTCAAATTGAAAATTTCATTTATTTAAAGTATAACTATTCTAGTTGGGGAACTCCCCTTGTAAGTTTATGTACCTGTGTTAGGGGATAGTGTGTGATAGGGGAAAGATATAATCATACATATGGACAGACGCGGGAAGCTACTTTGTTTTGTACTATGTATTGATTCGTTTATTAAGCTACAGTTAGGAACAAAATATTTAATTATTACCATACAAAAAATAGAAAATAAATGCATTTTTTTAAACAAACCCAAGTTTCGACCCTATGCTTGTATAAAATGAAAATTTTCGATATCCGGTAAGAAGTATCTGAATTACAACTTTATGCCTGTAATAAAATAGCAATGTTATGTGATAGATCTTGACATGCACTCTCATAATATAACTAACAAAACGTCGTACTTTAATTTAGACGCCGTTAATTATTAAATAAATAGCTGTAACAAATATAGGAAACATGATCATAATTTTAATCAATTAAAATAGACTTCTTTTTAACAAAAAATATACTTTTCAATAACAAAATAACCCTCTCTTAATATTTAAGTATAACAAAACTTTAGAACTAATATCTCAGGGCTAAGGAAGTTTAAAAACAAATAAATAAAAAAAAACAATATAATTATGATACAAGCATCTTAGGAAAGATGTATTGTATATGCTACAGTGCTGATTGAAAGAGTGATTGCACAAACGGAAGAGAAAATTGTGATGCATGAAAGGGAATGGGATGTACGGATCAAGTCTTCTCGTTGCGAGTCATTATAGAAAATCATCTCGCAAAAAGCCAGAAAGTATTCTACGCTTTCGTAAGGCTAGAGAAAGCTTAGGATGAGTAAGGGAAGATTTGTGGATGTCATTTTCTGAGTATGTGATGGATAGCCATCGGGTGCAGGCGCTGAGTCTTCTCTTCAAAAACTCTTGTCTGTGTTAGGGTGAACGGAGCCTACAAGACTGGTTCAGGCCTTTCTCAACAAATGATTACGGCACATCTTAAAGATGACCAGTCAGAAACCGATAGAGACGGAGATTAAACTTAGAAAATGACGGTGGATTGGTCATGTATTTAAGAGACCCGACGATCACATCTCTTAATAGACTCTGATATGGCACGCATCAGTAGCATAAGGCCAGGTCACCCTCGCATCACCTGGAGGCTATCGGTTGAGAAAAAGATCGCAAAAACTGGTCTTAAGTGGCGGGAACTGGAGCAGGCAGCCTAAAACCGTTCATCTATAACGGTGAAATATTTTGAGCCCTTTGCCTCTGATGAGGAGGGGTGATGATAGACATGGACATAGACATAATTAATTGGTAATATACATTACAAGTCAATTGTACATCAGTATAACTCAATAAGAATATACTAAAATCTAGAATGTAGACATAATCTACAATTAAAACGATAAAAAAAAAAGTCAAATAATAAAATTGTGAAAAATTCAATTACAAACAAGTCAAATAATAAAAATAAGTTAGTATAAATTTAATTAAAATAAATTTCAAAGAAGATATTTAAAATATGTCGGGTTTACAGTTATATTGTATGCACTTTCTTGTCTGTAATTTTTTTTTAGTTTAATTTTAAAACTAAACAAACTTTGATCTGCTCTGACTTCTTCTGGAAGTTTGTTGTAGACTAGAGGACCCATTACTCTTATGGTTCTAGCCATTTTCTCTAAGATGCGTGGGACTTCCCTTAGTTTACCTTTATTTCGGGTGTGGTCACCGAACGCAGGGTAACTGCTTAAGTTTTCCCTAACATAGACGCCAACTTGGTAGAGTAGCAATGATGGGAGTGTCATTATACCAAATCGCGCGAATAAGGGTTGAGCTGTGACCGTCTGGTCCCACACGCCGGCTATCAGGCGCACCGCGCGTTTCTGCAGGTGGAACACCCGCTCCCAGTCAGCAGCGCGGCCCCACAGCTCGATGCCGTAATTCAGGTGAGATTGCACCGTAGCAAAATAGCATGTCCGCACTGCTTCCTGGCTGAGGGTCGATGACACCTGACCTAAGGCAAAGCAAGCGCTACCTAATTTAGCACACAGTTGTCTATGTGTTTGGACAAATTTAATGACTGGTCCAACTCAAATCCTAAAAACGTGGTTAAGTGGACTTGTTTTATCAGGATATTATTGACTGATACTTGCAATGGCGGGCGGTGACGACCTGAAAGATCAAATTGCATAAATTGTGTTTTTGTCAAGACTCGGCTCAACTCGGTACAGATCTGTAACGATTAGTAATAATGTGCGAGGACTCAACTCGGTACAGATCTGTACCGGTGCGGAGCGAGAGGCCGCGCGACTTCTTTTTACTCGTTTTTTTTTTATTCTTGGCTGAACTAATGTTGGCCCAATGTTTGACAAATTTGTCGACTATGAATATTGAATGGATTGACAATCAATCACTCAATCAATAATAACCCAAAACTTAAATAAAAATAAATGTTAACAAAAAAAAATTGCGGGTACCGGGTACCTACGCCGCCATTATGAATCCACCCTCAAAAGTTGAGATATCTTATCTACCTACTTGTGACGTCCTATTTGTCAACCGAAAGGGTTAAGGGAAAGTCAATTTTGAGAAAACCAATTCCATACCAAGCAAGCAGTATGTTCAAGTTTTACTTGTAAGGTTTCAGCTGAAGCGGCTGCTATGACCACAGCCACATCATCCGCAAACTTAAACACTTCACAATTTTGTATTGCGTCAGGTAAATCAGTTTAATAGTATCGAGAAAATTATATTAGACAAAGATGATCCTTGTGGGACACCTCTGTCTGTTGTGCAGCCGCCGGATCGTACGGAGCCACGCTCAGCTACCACGTTTCCCGTAGATCGGCCAGCGCGGTAAGCGTAGGTATTGCTTTTCAGAAAGTGAGTCAGTATATTATGCTCAGTATTTTATTAGGCGGGTACTGAGACCGTTTTCAAAAACTTTAGCTATTGATGGAATTATAGCTATGGGTCTATAAAAATTAGGGTCACACTTTTTCCCTTTACCTTTATAAAGAGGGCTTATCTTAACTTCTTCGAGGGATTTTGGGTAACGACCTTGACGTTTGACGTAAACAAAGGTACACATAAATAAAGGTACACGTAAATAATATACATAAAGGTTCACATATAATGTTTGCTACTAGGATTAAGGATTAGGATTAAGATATCGTTACACAGACTGGTTAAACATTTCAACGGGTGTCAGATAGGGCCGTGTTGCGTCGCCATGGCTGGTCAACTCAACTTGTTCATGGACTGTTGTTAGTCAGATTTAAAAG
The DNA here is from genome assembly GCA_951802225.1 of Euspilapteryx auroguttella. Classification (NCBI taxonomy): domain Eukaryota; kingdom Metazoa; phylum Arthropoda; class Insecta; order Lepidoptera; family Gracillariidae; genus Euspilapteryx; species Euspilapteryx auroguttella. The sequence continues at coordinate 3,247 of CATOPS010000042.1, read as the reverse complement.
AGAGCAAACATGAAATGAGAATGAGAGTTGCTCGTCAAATGCTCGCTGATGATCAAGTTCTGCTTGCTTCATAGACGAATAGTTAAAGGAGATGAAAACTCTCATATTGCTTCGAAAAAAGTTATGAAAGTTTATGTTAGACAAAAGTGTTCGTTGTTCATGAAGAGATGCAATCACTCTAAAAAATGCTGCGATTGAGGCACAGAAAATAGAACAAGTCACTGAGTTTGTCTATTTGGGATGTATCGTTCCAGCGATATGTCCATAGAAATAAGAGTTAAAGCGGAAAACAAAGTTAACGTCGCCTTGCATTTGTTTGTCGCCAGCCATATTCTGTCTCAAAGGGCTCGCCTGGTTGTGCACAACAGTGTATTGGTGCCTACACTGATGTATGGAAGTGAAACTTTAGTGTGGCAGAAGAGAAATAAAAGTAGAATTAATGCTGTGGAGATGAGGATGATGTGCTGTCTTTGAGAATTATTGTTAGGTCCCTAATAATAGGTTAAGAAAGACCGTCATTAAAAGGGTGTTAGTCACCAAGATTGAAAAGAGTATGCTTCGGGGGTTTTTTCACTTAGAGCGGATGGATGATAGAAGATGTACGAAAGAAATTTACAAAGCGAATGCAAAAGGCAAGATTGGAATAGGAAGATCACGGAGAACGTTTACCGACCAAATTGGTGCCGTCCTAGAAAATGGTCGCGTGAAATTGTTCACGAAACCTACGTGCATGTATGAAAAAAGTTTTTACTGTAGAAGAAGCGAAACATTTAACCTACTTACTTAGCATAAGGTCGTAACTTTGGATAAAGCCGCAAACTGAACAGCAGAAAAGCTCCAACGCGCAGCGAAAAATATTCGTGCATAAAGATTTACAAACATGCTCGCACGTTTTCTTAAGGATTGACGCAACCCGAAAACCGCTTACACCACCTTATGAAGGACCCTACGAAGTTGTAGAGAGACACGACAAGTACTTCAAGATCAAGTTTGCGAACAGAACGAGCACGGTATCTCTGGACCGACTGAAGCCAGCGTTCCTGAGCTGCGATGAAGAAGACGAGCACACCGACTGCACCAGCACCACTGGCAACGGCAAGATCGCCATAGAACTGAAGGAGCCCAGCGTTTCGCGATACGGCCGACCTCAGCGTCGTACCGTACGCTTCACTTAGCGGGGGGGTAATATGGCGCATCGTCAGCAATGAGGTTGTGCCAGGAGAAGACTGGCCATTCCATAGCAATCTGAAAAGTGTCACACGAAATTCCAAACTTGAGATTGAAAAGTCTTCGCTTCGACGTATGCCGATGTTTTCATTATTCAATTATTATTTTCCAAGCAGTCGACTCGTTTTGATACCTATGTACTTTAAATAATTTTGTAAAATATTTTCTGTAAATATAAAATTGAACAGTTGTTTTAAAATCGTTTGGTAATTAGTTAGCGGGGATCGCTCAAGCTAGGAGCAGAGTCAGATAGCCAGCTCTCCTACACGCTCAATAATTCATATGAAGCATAAGGCTGTATGTAGCTACATAAAGTAAAGCTTTACTGCTTATGAATTATTTTTTTGAGGGTGAAGAAGAGGCATCTCAAATTGGAATACGAATCAGTTTAGCTATATTTTATTTATTGCAAGCATAAGAATGTAACTATTGTTGTAACCGGTGTTTCTCGGTGATTTTTTTTATGGAATTAGTCTATCACGCATTCCCCAGCTGATTTAAAATAAACTAAAATTTATTTTGTGAAATTTTATTTTATTATACTTTGTTTGATGCTTAAGCTATTATAATAAATTATTGTACAGTGAAAACATACAAAACTCATAACGGCTTATTATAAGCTAGTATAACAGTCAGGTTCTCCTAGTCAGTGGTCGGCAGTGCGTCAGCGCACACACACACACACACACACACGCAGACTCACACACATTTACACATACGCAGTTACATACATAGACTTGCAGCAATCACAAGCACTCTTCAGTCATGGACAACTCAATTCAGGAGAATAAAGGCCAAGACTTAATATCTGGAGTAGATTTTGCATGATTTTAGATTCTTTAGTTTATTGATGAAATAAACAAATATCAAGTTAAACACGAGTTTTTTGTGTGCATATGCGCTCACGCAGCTTTAGCAGGAGAACGATTTGTGACGTCAGTCGACGCAGGCGCGCCATAGAGTAGGTACAGTAGGTTCGAGGTGAGGAAGCGAGCGCGGCGCCCGGCTCGCTGCTCGCTGCTCGCTGGCTGTTCCATATCTAGAAGTTCCAGCGAAGCTTGAGCGAGCAGGATTGTCGTTCTCGTTTCTTCACATCGAAAAATAAATTCTAATACATACATAACACAGGCATATTCATTTAACTCTCATACATATAAAAATAGATTCGTCACAGTCGCTATGAACATCAGTCGCGCGGCTCGGCGCGTCACGTCGTGATATGAGCCAACAGCACCAGGTTTGTTCGAGGGAGGCACGCGGGGGCGCGCTACGCTATATGTACAGTCGCCCCCGCCCCCGGCCCCCTCCCCGCCCCGCCCCCTCACCGCACTCGGCCGGGGCTAGAGCGCGGGGCGGCGGCGGCGCGGCCGCTGTCACACGGCCGTGTGGCGCGCGCGGGGCGGCGAGCGGGGCGCGGGCGGGGAGCGGGGCGGCTCCTCGCTCTCCGAGTCTGAGATCTCGCAGAGGCGCGCCGACACGTCGCTGCACGAGCCGCCGCCGCCGAGCAGCGAGTGCCGCTCTTCTGCAATACAAAGTGAGCAGTTAGCGTCTGTAGTCATCCGCCTGCTAATCCCCCCTGCCCCCCTCACCGCGCGACTCTCACCGAGCAGTGTGATGAGGCTGGCGGCGTCGGGCTCTCGCAGCCGCGGCGCGCGCGCCCCGCTCGAGTCGCCAGACTCCGCGCCCCCTCCGCCCCCGCCCCCGCCCTCGCCCCCGCCGCCGCCTCCGCACGCCGGCAGCAGGTAGCGGTCGGGGTGTAGCGGGTAGAGGGAACCTGCGTGATCAGGGTGCTCTGTTAAAGTTTGCTTAACAAAATAATGTAAACGTTTAAAAAGAAACAAAAAACATTTGTTAATTACTTAGTTACAAAATAAGAAAATTGTTAGGAAGTCAGTTAAAAAAATGAGTTACATTTTTTTTGTTAAGGAGTTACTTAACAAAAATTACTATATATACTTATTAATTCTTATAGTTATTAAAATATTTAACTTAGTGTCATTTAAGTCAATTCATAGCTATC
>CATOPS010000041.1:0-45455 GCA_951802225.1 Euspilapteryx auroguttella | reverse complement strand
TGACTAGCTAGACCGCTCAAGCCCACTGCAGCGAGAGAAATTTAAAAAACTTTATCCTACTCAAAAAAGCCACCCTACTTAACAAATTTAGGAGGTAAAGTTTTTTAAATTTCTCTCGCTGCAGTGGGCTTGAGCGGTCTAGCTAGGTGTCATTCGAAGGAGCCTTAAATGTCAAAGAATTTGATATATGGAACATATCTTAGTCTAGCTTAGTTATTTAGTTATCACCATATTAAGAAGCGTTTCGTTGGCGCGGAAAGAAGGTTAAGTTTTTCAGGGATTTTGTGTGACTAACAACAGACATCGGCGGTTTTCGACCTTCATAGGATTCGACAAATTAAAATAAAGGTCTGAACACCGATTCCGGCTGTTTTGGACGCATAGTTACGAAAATAATTGAACCTAAAGGAATCTTAATTGGAGGTTCGCGCGGCCATGGGACTGAAGGGTCATTATCTAGTAAAGTATTAGAGGTAGCCCAAATTTTATTACTTCGACATTTTTTGACAAATTGAACCTTGCTTTGACAAAAAAAAACAGGTCTCTAAACCTTCCAGAAGTCTAGATCTCAATGTCCGCGCGGTTCTCCTTGTTTCGTTCGCGCGGACACCATCAAACCTTCATAACTTCTTTATTTATGCTTTGACAAATTCCTGGTTTTCACCATTCAGTTTTGACAAATTTCGACAGAATCTGAGCGTAAACATTTTTTTATTTCAGAACTTGGTTGCGCGGTCGAAACGGCAATGAAAGTATTCCTTCTTAGTAAAGTTTTAATAACTTACCGCAGCTAAATAACTTTTTCTCACATTGTTATACATCGATTTTGAAAGACAGAGTGACTGATTTAGTGTATTTTGCAATAGCTACACTTTTGGCTAAATGTGGAATGTTAAACACGACATATAATTCCTTTTGATAACAATACTTAAATATTTGTGAATAAAGTGTAATGTGCAAGACAAAAAGGTTTTTAAAATAAATGTGTAGTTAGAGAGAAATCTTCGGTCCTTCGGGGGGCCCCCTGAGAAGGGGGGCCCTGGGCACGGGCCCCGTGTGCCCTTATGGTAAAGACGGCATTGCTTATAAGTTTAAACGGGTTATCTCGTTGATTACACTCTCTCCCACTTTTATTAAAACAAAAAAAACAAGCAACAGTATTAATTTACGTGTAACTTAACGGTATGTCATCTTCTTGGTACCTATGGTACCTACATGTATTACTCTAGAATCTAGAGTCTAGATCGACAACCATTTTGAATCGGCGCTGGGTTCCTATCCTACCCCGATTAACAATGTTGGAATGGAACCCACAATGTTTGTCACTGTTTGCAAATTAATGTTCTATAAGTGCTAACTGAGATGATTATATATTATACGTTATTTAAAAAATCATTATTCCTAGTCCATTATTGTTAATAATAATTATTGTTTTCTACTTTGCTCTTATTACTTTGTTAATTATTGGAGGAAATTTTACGTAACATTAAAACAACTTTTCTAAATTCCACCATCTATTCAATTGTTGTAGGTACCTCTAAACAACAAATTGATCTCTATAGGTATATTATATACTTTTTTCAACGTTGTTAACAAGATTAATAATAAATAAGAATTTATTTTCTAAAAATGAACTTATTGTTTTTAATAATTAAGGTATGTTGGGGTAAGAGCGGATGGTTTTTTGATGTTCTTGAAAGACTAAAAAAAAACTTTTTTTTTTCTATATTTTTCTTTATAAACAGACTTCTAAAATAAACTGTATGAAAGAAGGAAGACCGTGCTTTGTGTGTATTAATATTTTAATCCATTAAAATTGTGTATTTCTGTCAAAAACAGCTCTAATGGAAAAGGTAGTGATTTTATTTACCAGGGAAAGTGCGGACTATATCGGGGGAAGAGCGGACTATATCCTAAAATCAATTCTATGGTCTGTATTATAACATTCATAATGAATTTTATTCCGATCTTACCCCAGTCAAATGATATTTTGGCAACAGTCTCGCTTGTGACGTATTTTAGCCGGCAATAGATATTTTCTTTTTTAAAAAGCTTAACACGTCCGCTCTTCCCCCGTTTCAAAATTAAACAAAAAAGTGATTCTCAAACTTTATAATGAATAAAAATCATGAACAAATAAAGGGGTGTTTACCGCCAAAAATAAAAAAAAATGTATTTGTAAGTAATTCATGCCAGAAACTGGACGGTAGCTGTTGTTCGGCATGGCCGTTTAAACGCAATAAACCAATGGGGCCTGTATTATTCTAAAATGGACTCACTGATTTGTTTTTTTTTTTATATATAAATTCTTTAACGACATACTCTAGAACCTTCTCTTTGGATAAACCAAAGCCTCATTTGTCCGTAGACAATTAACCAGTCTAGTTTCCGCTTCTATGAGTATCCCTGGTGGTCTACCCATCGTATCATTTTTCATGGCTTTTTAAGCAAGGACTCGGTCGTTCAGCGTGGTATGTAGTATGTAGTGAACATTTTTGCAGCGGCATAATTTGTGAGCTGCTTACTTTAAACTTTTTCGAGTGCAGGATGTTTTTAAGGATTTATCCTACAAATAGTTGCATATTATATTGCCAAAACAATATTTAATTAAATCATCAATACATAGTTTAAAACAAAGTCGCTTCCCGCGTCTGTCCCTATGTATGCTTATATCATTAAAACTATGCAACGGATTTTGATGCGGTTTTTTAATAGATAGAGTAATTCAAGAGGAAGGTTTATAAGTATAATATATGAGCAAAATAGTAAAAGGTAAGGCGGTACGAAGTTTGCCGGTCGACTAGTTATGATATAAGTAAGTATTCATAGGTTAATAAAAAAAAAGTGAATTAAGTTATTTCTTAAAGTTTGAGTACCACTGATTTCTTCCGTACGTTCTAAAACCGGGAAAGTGCGTATTAAATTTAGTCCGCTCTTTCCCTTTGCGGGAAAGAACGGATTCAAATGTAAATCCTAGAATAATACGTTATTCATTATTCTAACCTAGAAAAAATAATTAGAACGAGAGAAATACGCACAAAAAACTCACCAGATTATGAATACTACTTTTGGATACTGAGATATACCCCCTGGGGTAAGAGCGTTGAGTGACAAAATTGGCGCAAAATTGCACACTTTCACATTTTGCTCTAAAACAAAGGTGTTTTTGTGTAGAATAACACTCCAGACTAATTGACAGATGCACAGAAAAATGGCGTCATTGCCTATGTTGGTAGTATTAAACAATTGTCATTGGTTTGGAAGTTATTAAAACTATCCGCTCTTTCCCCGATCCGCTCTTACCCCAACATACCTTAAAGACTGGGGGGAATTTAGGACACATGTTACATTCGTTTCCTATTTTCCCCCTTGGTTCAGTGTACTTCAAGCTGTAATCCTCATCTTTTAAATCTTCGCTAAAACAAATTTTGAGAATTCAAATAATTAGTCATGAATTGATCCAAATTGGTCCACAAAGTAAAATAATTAGTCCACTTATCTTTAGAAGTTATAGCCAAATGTTTGTGAGGATTATGGCTTGACGTTCAAGCTGTAATCCTCATCTCTGGTCCAAGAAAACGGTAGGGTCTATCGACTTGGTTTAGGTCTAAATAATTAGTCCTCAATTGATCCACACGACATGCCAAATCCCAGAATTGGTCCTCAAGAGGTTCCGGAGTTATAAGGGCATCTTAGTGAGGATTATGGCTTGAACATTTGGCACCTTCAATTATCTCCGGAACGCCTATAGCTATTGGTTTGAAATTTTGCCAAAAATTAATCCTCAATTAGTCCACCAGAATTATAATCACTTCGAACTAGGTTTTCTTTAAAGAAGTACGTTAAAATCATCAGTTTTACTTTCCCATACATTGCGATCCATGTACAGTTGTGCACAAAATAATTGATTAACATTGATATTAACCAGTTACCTAAACGATTCTTTAGAAAAGTGAAAGTGGGTTTGGTTTTCGCTATGTACTTATGTTTAAGACAGCCTGATTGATTGATTGCTATCACTAGTTGCAGGTGAATCATTAATGTACCAAAAAAAACTTCTTTGTATAATTTAATTTTTTGTAAGTATATATTCAATTAAAAGTTTACAATAGTGTATTTTCTTACTTAACTTAATGAAATCACCGTTTATATCACAATACTTATACTTACTTACTTATTTTTAATAACTAACAATAATTTCAGTTAGTTCAGTTATAATAATAACAAAAAAAAATGTTTTAATAATCACAGTTGCTTCATTGCAATAATCACAGTTTTTTATGGTGAGGTGGTAACTTTCGGTATGGCGCGAAACTATACTTTTAATAAATAAACGAAATAATTTTATCAAGTATTTACATTGTTTTTTTCATCTCCCGATTTTGGCTACAAATATACCCGTTTTAGCTACATTCTAGTCCTGTTCTAGTTTAGCTAATACTAGATCTTCGACATTCGAGAACCTGGCTCTATTTTCAAGTGCGCAGTTGCGTGCGCACACGCTGCCTTTGAGTGGAGACAAGGATAGCGCTATTTGGCCAATACCGGGTTGATAAGAGACAATAGTCCCGCGACGCGCGTCAGGCGCTATACTCGTGTATATATTATTTAATGTAACTCTACAGGAGTATCGCGCATGATGTCTCTTATCAACCCAGGATTGGTCAAATAGCGCTATCCTTGTCTCCACTCAAAAGCAGCGTGCGCGCAATCGAAGATAGAGATCAGTGTTACAATATATACTTAAAGAGATAGTAGACGTAAGCTTCCCTTACACTGTGTTGTTTGTTACTGTTGTCATCAATATCATCAATACATATTATAAAACAAAGTAGCTCTCCGCGTCTGTCCCTATGTATGATATCTTTTAAACTATGCAACGGATTTTGATGCGGTTTTTTTTAACAGATAGAGTGATTCAAGAAGAAGGTTTAAAGAATAATACATGCACAATGTAGTAAGAGGTAAGGCGGTACAAAGTTCGCCGGGTCGACTAGTAAATAGTAGTAGGTACCTAATAATACTAATATAAATAGTACTTACTTACTCCCCGCAGCTCCGTCTCCCCTCCGCGTTTAAAACACATTTTGCGTAATGGACAGAAAGATCCAATGTCGCCCTTACAAAATCGCTTATTATTGCTTACATCCAAAATAATAAAAATGTGTATACATACACATAGATAGCAGTTTACGTTGACACAGACACATAATGTCAAACATAGTAACACTGGTTACTTTAAATAATTAATTAATGAGGGGTGCAAGCGCTAGTACATAACAAATTTTTGTTGTTGTTTTATTTACACTTGAACCAACTGTGATTTTGTTAAAACTAAATAATTTTAGCAATATAAACGGTGCTGTAATTAAGTTAAGTAAGAAAAGAAACTATTGTAAACTTTTAATTGAAGTACATGCAAAAATATAAATCATAGATAAAGGTTTTTTTGGTTAAATATCTTGGTAAGTACATTTACGTAATTGGGAACTCGTCAAAATAATAAGTACATACTTTACCCACTTTACTCTTCTAAAGAATCGTTTAGGTAACCGGTTAATATCAATGTTTATCAATTATTTTGTGCACAACTGTACATGGATCGCAATGTATGGGAAAGTAAAACCGATGATTTTAACGTACTTCTTCAAAGAAAACCTAGTTAAAAATGATTATGATTCTGGTGGACCAATTGAGGATTAATTTTTGGCCAAATTTCAAACCAATAGCTATAGGCGTTCCGGAGATAATTGAAGGTGCCAAATGTTCAAGCCATAATCCTCACTAAGATGCCCTTATAACTTCGGAACCTCTGGAGGACCAATTCTGAGATTTGGCATGTCGTGTGGATCAATTGAGGACTAATTATTTAGACCTGAACCAAGTCGATAGACCCTACCGTTTTCTTGGACCAGAGATGAGGATTACAGCTTGAACGTCAAGCCATAATCCTCACAAACATTTGGCTATAACTTCTAAAGTATAAGTGGACTAATTATTTTACTTTGTGGACCAATTTGGATCAATTCATGACTAATTATTTGCATTCTTAAAATTTGTTTTAGCGAAGATTTAAAAGATGAGGATTACAGCTTGAAGTACACTTGGTTCAGGGGGGATTACGGGAATAACAAAATTTAAGCGAGGGGGATTTTCGGACATATTTTAAACAAGATTCCTGTTTTCCCCCTCAGGGGGGAATCACTCAAGGGGGATTTCCGGAACAACCCGAACAAACCCCCTTTCTTTAGTAGCCTTAAAACAAAAAAAAATATAGAAGTCCCAACTCCATACAAAATAGATCTTTTACATTGTCCGCTTTCTGTTAAAAAAAAAAAACACATTTTTAATAAGTTTTTCGAAGAATTGCTAATCACTATTGCCATCCCGATATTTTGGCGCATTTTGATAAAAGAAAATCGAAGTGTTTTACATGGGACCCGTGTCACATTTTTGCCGTTGAGTGTATGATTATTTTAATAAAAATTGCAATAAAACATTGATTTTAAGTAATCGATATACTTTAGTAGAAATAACACGATTTATCAAAGGTTTTGAAAATTCCCGGGATCCCGGGAAATTTTTAATGTTTTTTCCGTATCCCGGGAAATGAAATAGGCCGGGAAATTGGACACCCTAGTGAGTGAGTAATCAGTGGTATTTGGATTTTATATAAGACTAGCTTTCCGCCCGCAGCTTCGCAAGCGCTTTTTATAATAAGTAAAAGTAAATAACTGGTTGATTTGTTTCTCAGAAATATAGGGAAATCATTTGTAATCGCACCAAAGCCCTAGAGAAATAATAAAAAAGCAGTTTGCCTTTACAACAGTAAATTTGTTTTTTTCAGTTTCCGTAGTATCTTCACGAATTCATGTCTTTGCTAGACCTATATGCTTCATCTCTGAAGCTAAGCTCTGAGGCTTTACTAAAAAAATCAGTTCTATTGTTCCCTAATTAGGTCTACTCAGATTCATCATCAGCGTCGTCCCAACTAATTGTCGTTCATTGCTGTAAATTTGCCTCCCCTACAGGTTGCCATAATTACCTTTCTTGCGCCACCCTTATCCAGTTTACTAACATCACTTTTTTTTTCATACAAACTGTTACACTCTGCATCAGCACCCGCAAAAACTTTGAAAACACCTACCATATTACTTTATAAGGAAACCTAATGTTCGCCATACATATTGTATCAAGGAATCCAGGACTAATAAACGCAGTTATAATATCTTATTTGATATTTAAGTATTATGAGGAGCTTATTTTGAAAATTTTAAGATAGTGTCATTACTTTAGATTTTAGCAAACAACCTGTTTTACCCTAAACTCAGGGGCAAAATATTAAAAAAATAAAACCATTTGAGGTTTTTAATGTATAGAGAATCTTCAGCGTAAATTTAAACTTTCTAATCGCAGCAGTTTAGAGTCTGATACAAACTGTTACATCTGTATACGGCGGCTCTGTGAAGTTATCCCCATATCCCGTCTTTGTGACACGTAGGCACACAGAATCAGCACACCCACAAAAGATTTCGCAATCAGCACCCCCAAAAACCAATAAAACGCCACCCATCGATTTTTAATACAAATTTATTTCCGCCATCTTGGATTTCAAAATCGATGTTTTTTGTGTAATTAGCGACCCTTATAACCTAGAAACATCACCCATTTTAATTTTTAAGCAAAATAAGGAGCGGTTTCGGTTTTACATACAAACTTTAACACCCTGTATCATGGCTTACAGGACTAATTAACGCAGTTTTGATATCATATTTCATGTTGTTATATAAAAAGGACCTTATTTTGGAAATTCCAAGTCTCTAGTGTAATTATTTTAGATTTTAGCAAAAATCATATTTCACCCTGTATAAGAACTCAGGGGCAAAATATAAAAAAACTAAAACCATTTATGATGTTTGTAATGCAATGACAATATACAGTGTGAATTTTAAATTTCTAAACCCAGCAGTTTAGGAGTTTCATACAAACTGTTACACCCTGTATACGGCGTCCCGGTTAAGTTATCCCAAAATCCCGTCTTAGTGGGTGCCTACGTCACGTAAGGAAGCTACTGTCCAAATTTCAATTTTCTATCTGCAGCGGTTTCGGCTGGGCGATGATGAGTGAGTGAGTGAGTGAGTGAGTAGATCAGTGGTATTTGGATTTTATATATATAGATAATAAAAAACATAGCCTAAGTTAATCCAGGGTGTCTGCTAACTCTGTGGTGTCCTAATAAATGGTTACTATCCGGTGTTGGTGGCGCCCTCCCGCCGCGCTCTCGCACGGCTGTCGTGCGGCTGCATTCCAAGTCTGACGCTCGGGCAGAGCGCACGTCTAGGGAGTGCGCTCCAACAACGATGTACATCCAAAGTGATAGTTATTTTATTACTATATAATATTTATATATATAGTTAATTAAGCCTTGGCGTTCAGGAGCCACTATTAATAGTGGCTCCTGAACGCCACAAGTGATATAGTTAATAGTGGCTCCTGAACTCCACAAATGGCGACGAGGATAAAACATGTAAGTAAAGTGTTACTTACAAACTAAATAAGTCAGTGCTAAAGATATCCAGTGTGAGATCATAAAATAAAATAGAATACTTATGGGTTTGCAAAAAGGTACGTAGGTAGTTAAAAACTGCGAGGTACCGCTACTTGAAATAAGCAAAGTTGCTTTCAAAATACTGCTATAATTTGCAGTAGTGTTAATAAAATGCTGGAATGCCTTAAGACGATATTTTATGATCTTGCACTTGAAATGACTACAAATATAAGGCTACCCAGTGTCTCCAACTACACCGTAATCATGTTCAAATCTACCGTAATTTTGTCTTTATAAGAAGGACAAAGAAAAGTAACCAATTATCAACATATTTTTGGTCGGAAATTACGTAAATTTTCATTGTAATGAAAAAATATTTGTTTTATTTGTTAAAAGTGAAAAAAAGTACCTACCGTAAAATATTCTGTATTTTACATTTTGAATCTACTGTAATTTTCCATGAACCATCTACCGTATTTTGGACTAGAAACACCGTAATTTTGATCGATAGAGTTGGAGACACTGAGGCTAAAAAAAAAAAGATACTGGTTGGAATGAAACATATTATATAATTTTGTGCTTGGTTGGCTAACTGGCTGACTAAAGATCTCGTAATATAGTAACTTTGATACTCAGAATAATAATAATACAAGAACAAGCCTATACAGTCAATCACTCAGTGCGCAGTGTAGACAGATGAGCTATACATACCTATAGAGATATGTGTATGACAGCTAGGGATGTTAATCAACTACTTACATGCCAATTATCGAGATGTCGATAAGTTCTTTGCATTGGGTGCATAAGTATACTTACCGGTTTTCTTTTGCATCTAATACTTTACGCAGAAGAAATCTTGCGAGAAAGCTAGTTGATTTATAGTTGATTTAGTTGATGTATTTTTTTTTACAAATAATGTTTTTTAAAAGCATTTATTTAAATTGCATTGCAATGTATGTATGTATAATTGATTGTTCGGATGAAATCTTACAACTCAATTTTGAAGCAGATATCTTTAAGGTGGTAACTCTCGGTATGGCGCGAAATTCAAATTTTTGAACTTAATCAAAAATGAATACTTTTGCCAGAATAATTAAAAAATGCGAAAAAAATTGAATTTCTCGCCATACCGAGAGTTACCACCTTAAGCTATTGAGATGAAATTTTGTTCAAAATTTTGTTTATTGTTGATGAAAGATTATTCTTCGTCAGTACTGATAGTTTAGGTCTCTCTTCTTCCGCGTAGGTATGTAAAAAGATTGTCTTTAAAAGAATTCGCGAATGTAAAAAACCAGCTCCCACATACTAATCGTTATTATCACATACTATCGTTTTTGAAAGACAGAGTCACCGACCTTGTGTATATATAAGAAACTTGATATTTGGTCTTTCACCCTATACAATACATACACAAAATCAGTAGGTCCGTCTTCCAAAACCGTAGCAACGTTCCAATGTGGGAAACGGTTTTTTTAGATACGCAAAGTCATTCAAAATTTATTAATAATTTCCTTTTTACAAAAAGAGACCCCCGCCTTCAATAAAATAGGTACAGTCACGGACTAGGAGGCCGTAACAGATTTGTCTATGGTTTCGTCACTGTATTACCAAAGAACAAGAGCTATTTTGCAATACAGAAAAACCGGAAGTGTAACGCCGATCGTGTCCGCCACTGTATTAAATCCTTTTCCTGAATGTAACAAATACTTTTGTGAAAACCACATCAAAATCGGTTCAGCCAAACTCGAGATAATCGCGGACAAACATACATACATACATAAAAACATACATACAAGTCAAACTGATAACCTCCTTTTTTGAAGTCGGTTAAAAACGAATACTTTCGTCATAATAAATAAAAAACAAAGATTTATGAATCTTGCGCCATACCGAGAGTTTCCACCTTAAATCCGCCCGGCCGGCTAGAGTTTTAGCGAGAAAACAAACCCCGATTGATTTTTATATCTTATAGTAGATAGAAGCTAGAAGATTATCATATAAGATTTTAGTGTTACAGTTACATCACTATACTGTGCAGATTATAAACATATGATAAAAAAACATCGCCTTTAACGTTGGTCGCGGCACATCACTAAAATCTCGAGTGGGGAGCCAGTGGGGAGTGTGGTTAGGTGCGGTGTGGAGGCGGGCTTGTGCGTGCCCGCCTCTCACGTCTCCTTCAACCCCGCGATTATTGAATTGTTTTTATAAAAATAAGTATGAAAATCGACTTCCCGGTGAAATGTAATACTTGATTTCGATTTGGTGTGTTTTCTGGTATAATTTTTGCAACAATCAACTGCACATTTCACCATAGTGACGGCGAAATACGAACAAAATCTCTCCAGGACCGCACGGTGCAAGTAATCATCACAGACTATAGACGCTCGCGGCGGGAACGCCTTTTTGTTCTCACCTGTGTCTACTGTTCCCACTTGGATGTACTCCCTCTATATGTAATATGTATACTAGGGTGGGTCAAAAAATTTTTTTTTAGATTTTTTGTTTGTAATAGTGATAAAAGGGTGCCTTTTGGGTTAGAATTGACGTGTACAAAGTTTTGTCCAAATACGACATCATTAACAGCCTCCGAATCGTCTTCAAAAATTTGGAGAATATAATTATTAGACGCCACTTCGTGAACCAAATTTTATATCTTCAAATTGAATAATTTGATTATTTATTAATTTTTTATACTGAAAATATAGCCTGCTTAAGAAAAAATATACATAAAAGTATATATTTATATCATTTACACTACAAATTGACTGCTTGATATTAAGGCGCGAGGGGCGGGAAATGCAGTTTGCTTCATTTAAATAAACTACTATTGAAACATTATTTTTCGCTTACGTTGACGGCGCTACAACAGGTCCCAGCCTCCAGCCCATTACGGAAGCAATTGCTAAACAACTAGAACTGAAAAAACCAACCTGTTGTTCAATTACAGCCCCTTCCTTTAAAGGTACTTGTTTAAAAAGGCAACATGTTAGTAAGAATCAATCATATCATTACAGCATTGCTTCGTCTGTTTCGAGTTGCCTTTTCAATGACGATTTAGCTTATAGATGACCTGAAAAGATGTCCCATGCCGAATGGGTTTTTGTTTGGAGAAGGTGAGCCCATAATGGTTACTTTTACGCCCGATGTGATGTCGTATGAGGTGCGACAGGGTTATATCGTAGTCACGCCAACTTCATCCCCTCCTTGCCCTCTTCTTAGCATATTATAGGGTCCACAAGAAGCTGTATGCAATTAGGGATCAATTAAGCAAATAACCGCGCATTGGCTTCTTCTCGGAGGGAGACAGGGCCGTTCTCCCTTTGACAACTGCTCGGTGTACGGAAGAACCGAATGCTGCCCCCGCTCCGTACATTCGTGGCCCCAAGGCGACTTTTACGCCAGGCTGAAGATACCGTAGACTTATATTATTGCGCCCAGAATTACTGAGCTTCGTTCACGAAAGCTCCAAGGTCTCGTCCTGCCGCGGCAGCCGCGACTGCTGCCCTGCCCGGCGGGGACGGGCCGCCTCTCACTCGCGTTCGACGGTCTCCTTGGAGAGCATTGAAATATCTCATTCGAGTTAACGTTTTATTCGTCTGTATGTTTCAACGAGAGATCCTTAACAGAAGTTAATTATTTTGGCCACTTTTGCTGTTTGTTACCACCTTGATTTGCCATCAAGACTCATTCCAGCTGCAAAGATGAGGCAAGACCTTTATGAGAGCTCAGATCTGCTTGTAGGTATCTTCCAGATGACCTGAGAGACCTAGTATGTCTCTCAGGTCATCTGGAATCTACCTGTTACAAAGTTGCTAACTCTCCCACCCCGAGAATCTATAACCTGACAATGTTTCTGATCCTCAAAAATTATTTTCGAAAGTTTGGTAAATCATGGCAAAATTCGAGGGTAGGAAGGATTTTCGTGCAGTTTAGAACAGAAATTAGATTAAAATTGGTAATAAGTTTAATAACAATGTTAAGTTAATATCAAAGAAGCTTTAAAATACTACATTTTATGTTGCAAAAAAAAACATATTTTATACAAAAATAAATAAATTACAGTACTAAACAGAAAGGACAATTTTTGTTTTTTTTATAAAATTCAACTTAAATTCGGAGGCTGAAGATGACATTTAATTATTATTTAATTAAATAAGTATGTTATTATCATGATTTAGCACCCTTTTATCACTATTACGTAAAAATATAAAACCTTTTTTTTTTCTCCATACAAGAGTGACCCACCCTAATGTATACTCTAAGCTTTGATACTACCATGAGGGTACCTAGGTTAAAGTCTTAGGAAGGGACAAAGAAAACACGGACAGAGGACAGATTGTTTTATTGTTTTGTTTTTAACTTCTCAGTAACAGATAACAGAAAAGATATAATTTAAGATGTTATGTACTTAGACAATACCGATAATTGTACGCATTATTTTGTACATTCTTTTACATATTTTTAAACCAAAATCAAATGATGGATGTAAATCCGACATTAAAACAGTGTGGTTTTTTGGTAAAACAAAAGAGTTTGAATGATGAATCTTATAGTGACACTAACTTATCACAAGCTATTACAGCTACAGGCCACAGCTCAGCTCGTACAAAGGTAAATAAAATATAAGTACCTACTTAAATCAATTATTTTTACAACAATCCGGTCCGTGTTACTATTTTCTTTTCTTTAAATAATTTAAAGCCTAGATTACGAGGCTGCATGTTCACTACAGTGCCAGTCAGTACCAACCAAGACAACAAGTATTGTCAAAATATTGTTCCAATGAGTGTTGCTACTCATAAAGTTCCACACAAACGGCTATGATGTAATTTGTGCAATGTACCTGTAATGTACAGACAAGACAACCAGTATTATCAAAACATTGTTCCAATGAGTGTTGCTACTCATAAAGTTCCACACAAACGGCTATGATGTAATTTGTGCAATGTACCAGAAATGTACAGACAAGACAACCAGTATTATCAAAACATTTTTCCAATGAGTTGCTACTCATGAGTTCCACAGAAACGACTATGACGTCATTTGTGCAATGTGCCTGTACAAGTACAGACACAAAACAACCTGTATTGTCAAAATATTTGTTCCTATGAGTGTTTGTTACTACTCATAAAGTTACACACAAATGGCTATGACGTCATTTGTGCAATGAGCAATAAATAAATAGTGACTGGGTAAAACTCGGACACAAATATTAGCCTCTGTAATTCAATGTCCAAAAATACATCAAAATATCTTATTACTCATAATTTAGAAATTAAAAAAATGACATATTATCTTAAAATTATGTCAATATGTCCAAACGTCAAGTCAAAATGATAAATGGCAATATGTAAATTTGTCAAATATGTCAATATGTCAATATGTCAATATGTCAATATGTCAAACATGTCAAATAAGTCAAACATGTCAAATATGTCAAATAAGTCAAACATGTCAAAATGAATAAATATGACAAAAATTTTATTTAAAAAGGTAAAAAAAAAAAAGGAAATAATAAATATGTGAAAATCGCAGATGATAAATATTTGAAATGTCAAAAAATAAAAAATACTTAAATAATTAAATAAAAGTATTAGGTTTTTAAAACTATTGAGGAAATAATAAAAAACTAGAAAAATAATTTACTTAATAAGAATTAAAATAAGAAGAATAAAAGATTATATAATTATAATTATATTATTATTAACAGGCGTAAAATTATACAAAATATTCCAGATTGTCCAAAAATTTATTCTGCTCCACTCATCTCTCTGGCTCTGGTACCGGGCAGCACAGTCAAATATCTATTTAACCTCATACATATCATAAAAAAGTTTTAAGGAAATGTTTTATTTGTGCGCGAAGGTAATCCAGACCTTATAATGATGATGTAAGCAAAGAGACAATTAAATAACGATCAAGTAAATCTGTTAGACACCGGAAACTTGTATATTTTAATACCATGTCGCATCTAAAATAAAATGACAAAATATAAAATTAAACGTTGCTGTTCGATGTTGTGTTACCTAGCCTAACACAGGTATACAACCAATGTATTACAAAATAGACAACACAAAGTCATTACATGGGTAGTAGCTAACTACGAATCGTATTAAAAATGCGAAAACCTTATGTCTGTAAGTTTAGTTTAACCCTTAATCACACAAATAGAAACAAAATTTTTAAAAACCTAACTATACGGTACCGGCTTGTAGCGGATTTATGCAGTCGAGTAGATATCAATTCAATTCAATTTATTTATTTGCTTCAATACTGAGTATACAATAAAATGGTGTTAAAATTACAAAAAAAAAAAATATCTTGATGAAAAAGATATCTTGGACAGTGTAATGTCGCAATAGGACATGTTCTATGACACACACTTGCTGCGTGACGTCATAACAATAGCCTGTGAAAGTAACTTCTCAAATAAAAGCTGTAAAGCTAACGCTATTCACTTTGTAAATCCGGAACCGAAAAAATTATAATAATATCCATAAGTGTCATAAAATGTGGTGATATTTTATAATATGAAGTGTTAGTGCTAAACACAATAATAATAATAAAAAAAAACGTAATTGGCCTCATTATTCTATAAATCTACTATTAAGATAAATTGTAATGTGCTGTAGACTTATTGTGAATAAGAGCTTAAAACTTGGTGACATTTTACAATGGTTGTTGCTAAACACATGACATAACTAATGGGCTAACAGTTCGACAAACATAATAATACAATAGTAGGTATACGATACCGTTGTTCAGAACTCAGCTCAATTCAATATAGGTCATTAATAAACAAAATAGGAGGTTTAAAAAATTCTTATAACTGCTGAAAAAAAAAAAAAAAAAAGGCACGTGGATAACAAAATTATCACGATCGTAAAATAAAACAAAAGTGAAATAAATGACAATTGACGAGCTGAAAAGGTAGTCGAGCTACCTATTGTTAGATGGTATACAGCTAAACCAATTTTCTTGAATAGGTTTGCAGTAACTTAGTTGATACTAAGTAGCACCTAAAATGGACTAAGAGGTAGTTTGCTAAATGCTAAATGGTACCCAAAATGTACAAAGAGGTAGTTTGGCAAATGCTAAATGGTACCTGAAAGGGACAAAGAGGTCGTTTGGCTTAATGCTAAATGGTACCAAAAGTGGACAAAGAGGTAGTTTAACTAAATGCTAATTAGTACCTAAAGTGTACAAGGAGGTAGTTAGGCAAATGCTAAATGGCACCTAAAATCTCCAAAGAGGTCGTTTGGCTCACATGCTAAATGGTACAGTGGCGGACACGATCGGCGTAGCACTTCCGGTTATTTCTGTATTGCAAAATAGCTCTTGTTCTTTGGCAATACAGTCTAGGGTTGACGAAACCATAGACAAATCTGTTACAGCCTCCTAGTCCGTGACTGTACCTACAATTGATAAGGAGGTAGTTTGTGTAATGCAAAATTGTACCTTAAACCAAACAGTTTCCTTGAAGCTGAAAATGTTACTACTCAACTCACTAAAAATTTATCGATTTTTAGTGTTAGTAGTGCCTTATTATAGCAATTTTTATTTTAATCTGAAAAAAAGACACAGACCATCTAGCTGGACTTATAGTCAAAGCAAGGAAAACACAAGATCAGTTTATGAAACTAGAGTAGCCACAGGCGTTAATGATGATCCAAATGAGGATCTTGAGAACTAATACAATACATGCAATGGGTAATAAATATGTAGATTTTATTATCATAGAAATATGTATATAATATATAATTTCTGCATATTTATATATAAAAAAAAAAAAATAAAAAAAAACAATTTTCTATTTTCAATGTTATCTTGAAAATAGATGCCACAGAGTTTACAGTTTTGTTAGAAAGTGAAATGATAATATAATTGTACTAGAGGCTGCCCCGCGGTTTTTCCCGCGCAGATTTCTCATAAACACAAAAATCCCGTTTTTTCCCGTTCCCGTGGGAATTTCGGGAAATCCCTTCTTAGTGCTCACCTACACTCCCTAAGGAACCTAAATGCAAAATTTTAGCCCGCTACGCCCAGTAGTTTCGGCTCTGCGTTGTCTGTCAGTCAGTCAGTCAGTAACGGAAGAGTTTTATATATATTGATAAAGTTAGTTAGTATTTCTAATGAATACAATAGCAATTTTGAAACTAAATATTGCATTCATAATTTTAATCATAAATAAAAAATAAAAAAAGTACAGCTTTAATATCTCTGCAAACTAAACTAGGTACGTAATGCAGGAATATACTTTGATGTAATGTATGGATGAATCTCTTGGTAAAACGATTTACTTACTTATAGAAAAAATTATCTAAAGACCTTACGATGTACCCCTTTAGTTAGTGCAAAAGGTTGTATATAATGTAGTGTCAGGAACATTATGTAAAGTGTAAAGGATCGAACACAGCGTTAGTGGCAAAATACTTGTAACAATGCTGTGATTCTTGAAACTTAATAGTTTAATGAATAGTTCAACAATTAGTGTTTCAAATTCTCACTATTGTCAGTATTATCAAGCTAAATTTCACACCTACCTTAGATTTTATTTTTAGTAAATGAAATGAAACTGAAAATATTTAATAAGAACATTACATAAAAAAGCCTAACCTAAAGTTATTAGGTATATGTCTACCTAGAGATTATTGTAGTATACTACAGCCTGATCGGGGTTTAGCGAGTGTTGGTGCTAAATAAAACTCCAGTAGTTTAGTTGTAGAAGCAAGACGAGTGAATAATTTTATTTACAAAAAGCAGATCATTTTATACAAAAAAGTTAACAGAAAGTAAAAGTATGTACATCAAATAGGAAACAGTTTTTAAATTACGAGAACCAATGAGAACGAGCGTTTAAAAGAATGGCGCGATAGTTTTCGCGCGGCTCCGCTAGGCTGCGTGGAACCAAACCGGCAGGGGGCGCGGTTGCTGCGTCGTGTCTCAGGTCGTAGTTATATACTGAGCGCTCTAGTAAATCGGTCTCTTTTTGTCTTACGGAAAGTGCGCGAGCCTACCCAACCATACTGTGAGTCCTTTCTCTTTTATTCCTCCGAGTGACTTGTTCTGTACTAGCCCCATCTGAGTAACCCGAAGCTTCCCTAGGGATAGTTTTCGGGCGAAAAGAGTCCTAGTGCAGGCCAAGGCCGCTTGGCCGAGGCTGCACTTTCTGTATTGGAGGGTAGACAACTACCCTCCAATCCACGGGGAGTCAGCGTCGAAGAAAAAGTCCTTTTCAGGACTACCCTCCCCCCCTACCCTTATCCCTCCGACTACCCACGGTTCCGTCATGGACCGTACCCCGCCCGCCGCCAAACCCAAAAACCCTCCCCCCGCCCCCGCCCCCGCTCCGCAGAGAACCCGTGTCTCCAAGAAGCGAGTCCCTGGCTACAACCCTCGGGAAGTAGCCTTCCCACCCCTCCGCACCCGGACCAACCCCTCCTCCACCGCACGCTCCGCGACATCCGCGAGCACGCCCGCGGTACCTACCGCGCCGGCAGCCGCACCGCGAACAGTGCCGCCCGCAACCCCCGCGCAGACCGCTTCCACTTCCAGTGGTACTGCCGCGAATTTCGCGCCCGCTGCCAACTTGGCGACCGCCGCGTACCCCGCGCCGCACGCGTACCCCGCGCCCGCCGCATACCCCGCGCCTACCGCCTTCACCGTACCCGCCCAGTACCCAAATCTGGCCGCGTACCTCGCGGAGGCCGCGAACCCCGCGCCCGTCGCGAACCCCGCGTACGCCGCGCCCCTCGCGCCCCTCGCGATCGCCACGCCTTCCGCCGCCACCCAGTCTGCGCCCACAAGCCCGCGCAGACGTGACCCCCCCAAGACGCAGCCTCCCCCCTCCGCACTCAAGAAAATTGAGGGAATGAGGGAGAAGTTGGCCAGTTGAGAAGCATCCAGGGCCGCATGGAGCGCTCATCACAGAGCCCCACCTCCCCCTCAGCGCCCCGCGCCACCCCTCTGGTAAAGAGGACACCGCCCCCGCCGCTGACAATGCCGCCGCCCCAGCCACTCCTCCAAACGCCGACACACTCGCAAAGAGGCACGCCGGACGCGGAGGTTTATTGGAGCCCAGACGTCCAGTTCGTCCAGAGGTCCATGTGGACGGGCCTCACCCTGGACGTCGACGACCCCTCCACATCCACCGCACCCCCGCGGGCAGCACGGCGCCAACGAAGCGACGAGAACCCCGTGGGCACTGACAAACGCCCCCGAAACTACGGGTCCCCGGGCTCTCCGTCGTACGCAGACGCAGTGACCCACGCCCCCCACCGACCGAGACTGATGAGAGGCCGCACGCAGCCGCCTCCCCCCAACCAGCCCCCGCAGACGGCACCGCACCGAGAGCTAGCGCCGCCCCAAAATACCCGCCGCTCGTCTGCGAGACCCTGCCTGACTGGGCCAGGCACTTCAGGGTCTTAAAGGAGAGGCTCGGCCGCGCCCCGAACGCACGCCCCTTTGGCAAGGGCGTGCGCTTTACGCCCAGATCGGAGGAAGAGTATAGGGTCACACAGAGATACTTGTGTGACCTAGAGAGGACCACAAATCTGGCGTGGTTCTCCTGCTCTATCCCCGCAGAGAGAAACTTGAAGATCGCCATCCGAGGCCTCCCTGGAGACACGGACCCAGAGGAGATTAAGGAGGAACTGATCTCCCTGGGCTTCGCAGCGGAGTACGCCCGCCCAATCCGCGCCCGCGGAGACAGGCCCGGCTGCCTCTTCTACGCGGAGGTGCGCAAAGAGGGAGACTTTGCGCACATCTATAGCGTAGAAGAGCTTCTGTGCATGCCGGGCGTGAAAATCGAGGCCTGGCGCGGAAAGAAGGGCCCAGCCCAATGCCACCGCTGCCAGCAGTTCCGGCACTCGTCGCAGTGCTGCCATAGGAAGCTGGCCTGTGTGCGCTGCGGCGAGGAGCACCTGGCAAAGGACTGCCCGCGCCCTAAAGACGAGCCCGCCACCTGCGCTAACTGCGGAGGCCCCCACCCAGCAAACCACAGCTCCTGCCCGGTCTACAAACGTGAGGAGCGCAATAAGAGGGCCGGCACGGTTGCGCTGACAGCCAGCCGTAGACCCGCCCCTATTGCGCTGACCACCACGGACGCCGGGCCGGAGCCCCAAGCGGGCCAGGGCCTGATGGCCCCCGCAAACGGCCCCACTGCCAGAGCAGCTCAGCCCCAGGAGCCGAGACCCAGGAAGTCCAGGAGGGGGAATAAGAAGAGGACGAGGAAGAGTAAGGCTCCAGCGCCTGAAAACCCGCCCTCTTCCTCGGCCGCCCCTCCAGCGCCACAAGCCCAGACCGCAAGCGCCCCAGCAGCCCCGCGAGCGCGCAGGCCAGCTCCTCCAGCAGCCGCCACCGCAACTGACCCACCAGCCCCAACACAGGCCCCACACCCGCGTCCTACCCAGGCCGTCCAGAGGCCACACCACACCACCAGTAACCAGGGACGGAGACAGGTGGTCGTAGACGAGGCCATCTGGGTGGCCCTCCAGGAGACAATCTCACTGCTGAACCATATCTTCTCGGCCAGCAGTGAGTACAGAGATGACCCAACCACCAAGATGGTCCTCCAGAGTGCGCAAAACATCCTCAGAGCTCTCTCACCGTAAAGAGACTCTGAAGGTGATCTTCTGGAACGCGCGAAGTCTGCGACCAAAGAGCACCCTCTTCAGAGCCCTGCTGAAGGAGCAGGACGCGGATGTGGTCCTGATCCAGGAGTCATGGCTGACGACGGGACAACCGCTCCACATCCCCGGCTACCACGCATACAGGACCGACGAAGTGCGGCAGGATGGCCGCCCGTACAGAGGTCTGGCGGTCCTAGTCAAGAGAAGAGTCGTCCACCAACCGATGCCTCAGCTGCAGTTGAACTCCCTGAACGCCCTAGGTGTGGAAATCCACACCGCAGGATCTCCGCTGAGGCTCTACTCGGTGTACCGGCCAGGAGGCGCACTCGTCCTAGATGACGTACACCGGGTACTAGCCTCAGACGCACCCACTATCGCAGCCGGAGACTGGAACGCCAAGCACCTAGGGTGGAACTCGCTGAGGACCTGCCCTACGGGAAGGCGACTCTTCGACGACGCAGAATCCCGCGGCTACAAGATCAATGGCCCTGTGGCTGCGACACACTACCCCGATGACCCCAACAAGCTCCCGGATGTCATCGACATCGCAGTCCACAGAGGACTACATGGCGACCCCCAGTTGACGGTCCTAGACGACCACCTGGGGTCGGACCATCAGCCTATCCTCATGGTCATTGATCTTGCACCAGTGAAAGCCCCGCCACGACCTCCACGCCGCACCCTCGACTGGGACAGGTTCCAGGAGATCCTCGAGGAGAACACGCCGACTCTGCCTGTGACAGATCCTGCCAGCGTTGACGAGCTTGCCACCCTCCTCACAGCCAGAATCCGATCCGCTCTCGACGAGTCTACCACCACCTCTGATGGTGGTCGCCTCTCACCGCTACCACCGCACATCAGGAAGCTCCTTGTCGAGAAGCGACGGCTAAGGAAATTGTGGCAAAGAACCCGCTGCCCGCTCGTCAAAACGCAGCTGAACAGAGCAAGCGCCAACGCCACAGCAGAGTTGAAGGCAGACTCAGCAGAGGCCTGGAACCATATCCTGGACCAAGCCGGGGACGACTGGAACGCGCTTCACCGACTCTGCCGCCAGCTCTCCAACCAGCCACCACCAATACGACCCCTCCAACGGTACTCCGCGCTACCGCGCAGAAGACCGCGCAGAGATCTTCGCCGCTGCACTGGAGGAGCAGTTCCGCCCGAACCCTACGCCAGAGATGGACCATGTTGCAGCAGTTGAGGACTTCGTAGAGAAGCTCTTCGAGGAACCGATAGCTGTCACTGAGGACCCAGTGGTGTTCTCACCGGGACAAGTTCAGCGGGCGATACAGCGCTCCCAGCTGAAGAAGGCCCCTGGTGCCGACGCCATTACGAATGCCGCCCTACGCCACCTTCCACCGCGTGCAATCGCGGCCCTCACGCGACTATGTAATGGCGTCATGCGCACGGGCCACTTCCCCGAGTGCTGGAAACTCGCCCATATGAAGATGCTCCCGAAAGCCGGTAAGAACATCCTGCTCGCCAACAGCTATCGGCCCATCGCCCTCCTCAGCTGCGTCTCGAAGATCTTCGAGAAGCTCCTGCTGCAACACCTCGTGCCGCACATCAATCCTCGGCCCGAACAGTTCGGATTTCGGGCGGAACACTCGACCACTCTCCAACTGACCAGGGTACTCCACCAGCTCGCCGTGAACTGGAACAAACGCGAGCACTCGGTGGCAGTATTCCTGGACATGGAGAAGGCATTCGACAGGGTCTGGCACGCCGGGCTGGTATACAAACTAGCCCAGGCGCCGACCCCTCACCGGATACTAAAAGTGGTCTGCTCCTTTTTGCAGAACCGGAGCTTCAGAGTCGCGGTCGAGAACTCTCTCTCGACCGCGCGTCCAATCTCCGCTGGCGTCCCCCGCAGGGCAGCTGCCTGTCGCCCGTCCTCTACTCCAGGTACACAGATGACATCCCAGTAGAGGGCGGGGCGATGCTCGCCTTGTACGCAGACGACGCTGCGTACATCACGTCCTCCTACAAGGCCCCACACGCAGCTGTCAAGATGCAGCGGACTTGGGACGCCCTCCCGCAGTGGCTCGCCAAATGGAGGCTGTCAGTGAATGTGAGTAAGACACAGGCGCTGATGGTCTCCCGCTGCAACGCCCTCCCTGAACCCCTGAAGCTCCAGTCGCAACCAGTGCAGTGGTCCCACACGGCGAAGTACCTCGGGGTCACCATCGACCGCCGCCTCACCATGGCCCCACACGCAGCTGCAGTCGTCACCTCGACCCGAGCAGCTCGCGCCATTCTCCGTCCAGTCCTCCACTCAAGACTCCCTCTGCGTACGAAGGTGGGGGTGTACAAGACGTACATCCGCACCCGCCTCACGTACGCGGCGCCAGCATGGTACCACCTGCTCGCTGAATCCCATCGTCGCAAACTCAGAGCTCCCTGTCCCTGTCGCTGCGCTCTGTCGCGGGCGCGCCGCGCTACGTGAGGAACGACGTGATCCAGAGAGACCTTCGAGTGGAGAGCCTGGACGAGTTCATCGTGCGCCTTGCCCAGGGCATGTTCGCGCGCGCTGAGTCCTCCGACCTGGCCCACATCAGGGACATCGCACCCCAGCACGCGCGACCACCGGACGGCAAGGCCTACCCGCGCGAACTCCTCGGCCCAGTGACGACATCCGATGCCCAAACTGATAGCCCCAAGCCGACGGCTGACGCTTCAAGGTCTCAGCTGTCGGAGAGTTGATTCAAGAGTCCACCAAGCCCTTGCCCCGGCAAGGGAGAGTTGGTAATCAGCTATCAGACGCCATCGACTCCCTCTCCCCGCGAGGGTCTGAGAGGGAGTCAAACCTAAGGACACTCCCGCATTAACGGGAGGCGAAGATGTCCTCGGGCAGTGGCAAACCGGCCAAAATCCCGATTCCCCGCCCCCACAAGGGACGAGGAGAAGACCACGAGAGATCGGTCTCTTTCGGCGGCTGCGCTCGCTCGCGCAACACGTGCAGCAAACCGTCCTTGTCAGGACGACCATCTCTGTTTCTTCGAAGCTAGATCACTGGTTCTTCCTTCTCAGGACGATTTCTTCTCTTGTTTCTGAATTGATCATTGGTTCTGTGTGTGTGCGAATAAAGTTGTTGTTTTATTTCCTTCCCTGGTAACTTGTTCTGTGGTAATGGTAATGGTGGTGGTTTTCTTGTTGTGGGTTGGTTTCCGCCCTGGACTGGTACTCTGGTAAGTAGTGGTAATACTGGTATGGTAATGCATGCTGCATGTTATAGCTCGCGATACATTATTGTAGTAGTACCGGTAGGTAGTACCTACAGGGGCTTGAACCCGCAGTGCCCAATTCAAGTACCGCCAACAATGTAGGACTTGTGTCACGTACGTGGGCAAGCCAGGCAAAAAGAAGCACTGAGGCGTGAAGCCGGGGTAAAGGTAGCTGGCGAATGTCATGACCACGTCGTAGAGATTAGGTATTAGTATGTTTACAATTTGATGCATTACTTTTACCTAAGAGTGACACGAGAATATAAATAATGGTTATTATTTGTATGCCTTTTAAGGTAAATTTTAGTAAAGTTTTACTATAAACTACCCACATGTATTAACGTTCAGTAGGTACAAATAATTATAACAGATAACAAATACATTTTCCAATTCTCACAGTTGTAATGTAATTAGCTGGAGCTTCACAATGACGACTGTAATGTTCCATAATCTGTAACGATTATAAAAAATATGACTTTTAAAGTTCCTATTGTTTTGGTACTTACTACTTATAGAAAATTTTGATGTCAAACTATACATTTAAACTTGTAGCGCCATCAGAGTCCATGTACTGTAACGATTAATTCAGACCTCTACTAAGTGCTTATGTTTATGTTATGTTCAAATATAAGTAAATTGTAGAAAAAATAAACGATCGAGAATTGAGAAATCAATCATGTAAAATAATAATGAGATAGGAAAGGTAAATTAAATATTTGTTATAAATAAGATAAAAGGATAATGCTAAAATGTCACAAAAAGAGATAGGTGTACTGGAGTGGTATAGAAACCTAAAAATTTGTTAGGTGTGCCAATAAAAGTTAATGAAGGAAACAAATTTATAATCTTTGTATTATAGGCACAATGACATTTCAGTGATTGCTTAAATTTTATCCTTTGTATACTTTTGACTTACTTTTGTAAAAATTTAACCCTTAACTGCATGATAAAATATTTTTTCTCAGAAAAATTCTTGGTTATAGGAAATAAGCCATATAACACGGGAAAAATAAAGAAAAAAAATATTTTTTGTTATTTTAGTATTTTTTTTAGGTATAAATTTCATGTATCGTTTTCGATACAATATGCATTTAGAGCTCAACTATTTGTTCCTAGAGTTATTCATATAAAATTGGTAAAAAACTGAAATGGGCTCTGCAGCTTCTCATTCCCCTTGAATTTTATTTCATCTTCATCAATGTAAGCAGGGCCAGTTGTTTCCAGAACAAATTTCTGCCAAAATTGTATAAGATGGCATTGTTAAAATTCGTCAATCAAAGGTGGATCTGGGTCCTCATTTACTTAGATCCAACACTAACTTCACCATGAACTACAGCAGAATCATCAAAATGGAGATTCCACGCCACCGTGATCATCTTCTTCCAAAACACCAAGTAAATCCTCACTATTCGGAAGAAAGTCCATATCTTCTCCATAATGTTCTGATAACTTGCCATTTTCTCACATACAAAGCTAATTTTCTATATTGAGATCCTGTTTTCTACCCATGGTGCTCTAAAATAAAGTAAAACCAGCTGCATTCTCAAAAGAAATAAAATAATTAATTTTTTTATAATGAATAAAGTATTAACTAAATTTTAAAGATTTAAGCATACATAGGGACAGACGCGGGAAGCGACTTTAATTTATACTATGTATTGAAGCCTATTCGAAACCCAATAAGATGCAATTATACCTTTTCGAGCACCGATATCATTATCTTTCAGTTAGATTTTCGCTAAAATAACTAGAATTAAGTTTTTATTATAAGCCTAAACTCCTACTGCTGAACAATGGTCTTTTTCCCCTTTTCTACACTTCTCTATCTTGAGCGGACTCCCACCAGGGGGTCGGGTTTCTTGACTGGGAACTATCGACTCGTAATTGTCTTTTTGGCGGCTTCGTTAACCATTGCCGCTTTAACAAAGGCAATTCTGTTTTACGCCCAAAGAAAACAGCAATGGTTAACGAAGTCGCTAGCGGGACGGTTGCGAGTTGTTAGTTTTTGGTTAAGAAACTTGGCCCCCAGGCCCTGGCCTGGCGTGTGCTCCCAGTTCGTCGCTCTATCATTTCCATCCATTTTTTATTACAATAATCTAAGTTTGCCATAATAACCGGTCTTGCGCGATTCTCATTTCAACCTTCTACAGTTCATCTGACAGTCAGGTGACCGTTGGGTCAGGGTGTCATGTCAACCCTTTTGGAGCAGTACTCTTTTGCCTTTTTCAGTGCACTGTTGCCAGTTGCCACTAGATTTTCTCGGCACCAGCGGCTATCTATTCTTCGAGCTACATAATAATATTTGGCCTGCCTGCCCCCGTTTTTTTTTTGTTTCTCTGGGATTTTTGGTTTGGTTTTTCTGCGGATCTTTTATTTGATCACGCAGAGAAACTCAGAACAGCCATATAGGAGAGGCATATGTTCAGCAGTGGACGTCTGTCCGCTTAGATGATGAAATTACTCTTAAAACTTCCGTCCAAGATTGGATGTCCATAACTGGATACTGTCCATCACTGGGTGTCCATCACTGGATTTTTCATGTCCATGACTGGTGAAAAAAAAGCGTTTCTTTTTTCCTATATTTTGTTAAACAATTTGTTTCATAAAATTATAAAAAAAATACGTAATTGTTAAAAAAAACTCGCTTCCTTTCATGTTATAACTTTTACACCTATAGCAATCATAGGTTAGAAAATATTTGCGAAAAACTGAAAAAAAATCCTTATAGCGTCCAAGACTGGTGCCTTTACCTTAAATAGGTTATAATCAAAGTCCTTATTGCATGAAGTATCGTTTTCGATACAAACAAAAAGGCCGTGTTTTAGACATGAAAAAATAAAAATAACAAGTGAAACACCAAAATACTTATACGAAATATAATCACTTACCTGTATATAAAAATTTTTTTCTTTACAAAAATCCAATATTTTTAATATTTTACCAAAGCCAAAAGATTCGCAAAATCGCCAATGTCAAATTACCCGCGCAAAATATTTTTACCATTTATTTAAAAAAAAAAGCAGGAAAGTTGACAGGTGGTGATCTGTTTAAAAACAAACTTGAATACCTAAGGTTTTTAGAAATACAGCCTTGTCAACGATTTTTGAACGAAATGAATGTTTTTTTCAGCGATTTAATTGTTGTATCGTTTTCGATACAATATGCATTTAAGGGTTAAGTAACTTTAAACACACATGTAAATAGATAGCAACCTAAT
The DNA here is from genome assembly GCA_951802225.1 of Euspilapteryx auroguttella. Classification (NCBI taxonomy): domain Eukaryota; kingdom Metazoa; phylum Arthropoda; class Insecta; order Lepidoptera; family Gracillariidae; genus Euspilapteryx; species Euspilapteryx auroguttella. Next base: position 18,833 of record CATOPS010000041.1, on the reverse strand, counting down.
AACTAAAAATAATGTTATTGTTGTGTAACTAAGAATAACAAATAATGTTAAAGGTACTTTCTTTTGATATAACATTGTAAATCTAAATCTTGTAAAAAGGAAGAGATGTGGTGTCCTAATAAATGGTTACCATCCGGTGTTGGTGGCGCCCTCCCGCCGCGCTCTCGCACGGCTGTCGTGCGGCTGCATTCCAAGTCTGACGCTCGGGCAGAGCGCACGTCTAGGGAGTGCGCTCCAACCACGATGTACATCCAGTGATAGTTATTTTATTACTATATAATATTTATATATATAGTTAATAGTGGCTCCAGAACGCCACAAACTCTGTACCAAATTTAATTATTATTATCCTGCCATTTATTAGACGTGAAGAAGTAACAAACAAACACACGCACAAACTCTCGCATTTATATATATTAATGTGATAACCTCAGCAAGTAATTTATTGATTGTTATAAAGTTTATATATCTCATTAGATTTCTTAATTTGTAAGCACCTAAAAGGATTGAAAAAAATATTCAGTCAAAACAATATTTTATTAATAAAATTATTCCTTAGTACATGAGTAATCCGTTGGTGTAATTGATTTCTGGGTTCTGTGTCTCCAACTGGCGGTACATCCACGCGCACTGGTTCCTAGCTGTCGTGTTTCCCAACTCGTTGTACAGTTGCGCCTGTAATAAAAATAAAAAATGCACTCATAAATGTAATGTAAAAAAAATAATAGCAGATTGAATAACATGTAGGTAGTTGGTTCTCATGTTAAAACCCGAGCTTAGCAAGAGTTGCAAAGGTTTATTCTCGATGGGGTGCTGGCCAGAGAACCTTCACGCGGTGCACCCTGGGCAACAGCGGACGATCACACTTTTCGTTTCCCGTTTGGTGTGATCGTCCGGTGGCTAATAATCTGGCGGGAGTGGCGCTCCACATGCTCTCTGCCCTATCAGAGAGCATAGTGTGAGTCGAGAAGGCGAGCGGGGCTTGAGACTTCCACCACGGCGTTCTCCTTGGCGCCGTGGGGGGACTAACAAGCCCTGCTGAACGAGGGGGAAAAAGAGGGGAGGAAGATGCAGGGTATAGAGTAGTAGAGATGGCGGCGTGATGGGTGCGGGAGTTGGGAGCCCCCCAATGGCGCGCCCACGTGGATATTGATGGCTCGGCTGATGAGAAACCCTGCGCTAGTAAATGCCGGGAATGGCCTGCCCTCGGTCGGCTTGATGACTACGTCGCCGACCGTTGGGATCACAGATCCACCCGGCTGATCTGAAGACGCAGGGGAGTAGATGCCGGGCCGTCACTTCTCCACGCTTTGCGGTCGGCTTGATGTCGCCGTCGCTGCCGCAATGGGCATGCCGATGGGGCGCTCACAATGCCCCGTAGAAGAGGGTGGCAGTGTCCTACCTAGGGCACTGTCACACATGATCGCTGGGTGCTGCGGCCAAGGTGGAACGGCTAGTAGCACCTGGCGGTCGAGGAGGAGGGAACGGGGACCTGACGCTTCCAACATGGCACTGACTTGCGTGGTGCCATGGGGGGAGTGACAGGCCCTGCTCCCGCTCGACTGCTGGATGGGGCGGTCGAGGAGAGCGGGCGGGGCCTTGGTCCCACCACGGTGATCAACCATACACCGTGTCGGGGCCGACAAGCCCCCCGATCCACCCTGCAGCACCGCTGCAGGACCCCGGGGTCGTTGGGTGCACGAGGCGGGGGCCTCGTGTAGTCACATAACGGCCCCGAGAAGGACGACGGAACGAGGTGTCCAGTTCCGTCGTCGGGCGTAGGAAGAGCCACCCGCGCTCAGGGGGGACTATCACCACCTGTCCCCCCGCGAAGAGGCTTCACAGCCGATGCTGGAGGGGGTCGCGGAGTTGAACATAACGATCGAAAGATCACCCGTGACCCCCTTGCTAACAGCCGAGGAGGACACCGGCGGGGTTTTAGTGGGTGCGAACCCCACATAACCCTGCGGCTCCCCCCGGGGCTGCAGGGTACTCGTTAGGAGTTTCCCCGCCTTAAAAAAAAAAGGGGTTTATTCTCGAGCATATTGAGGGAATAATGGCTTGAAACTTGAAGAAGCAAGATTTTTAACAGCACCCGAAGCGGATAGCTTAGCACCAATGCAACCAAGTCTGAATACCTTTGAGTAAGTATATAATAAAACCCATCTTATATATCGTACTAATCGACCCGGCGAACTTCGTAACGCCTTACCTATTACTTACTATGTTGTGCATATTAAGCATATAAACCTTCCTATTAAATACTCTTTCTATTAAAAAGAAACGCATCAAAATCCGTTGCATAGTTTTAAAGATATAAGCATACATAAATAACTTATCATTAAAAAAAACCCCCGACCCAGTCAGAACCCTCATCAACTTAACTAGAACTAGATCTAATCATATTAAAAAGATCATGGTTGCCTTACCATATACTTTCAATATAATTGAAATAACACAGTACCAAATTTCAAATCGATAGATAGGACATATGAAAGATAGTTAGGTCCCCTCATCCACTATTTAAGAGCTGATCATCTTCAAACCGCAGATCAGGTCATGGTTACCTTACCATATGCTTTCAATATAATTAAAGTAACACGGTACCAAATTTCAAATCGATAGGACATATGGAAGGTAGTTAGATCCCCTCATCCACTATTTAAGAGCTGTAGGCCTATTGCGGTTCATAATGGAAATGGAACTGATAACGAGAACGAAAATTGTTTAATGAAAATGGACATTTTAGAGGATGGATATCATTGGTATTGCGGTTACAAAACGATTAATTAATATCGCTAGGGTAATGAATAAAAGAACGTTTGAATGATGAGACTATGGTCGCTTTTATTTTAATTATTTTACCCAATTTCACATTCAAAATATATTTTTCAATGTTAACAAAATTTAACCCAAACAAACTCCAATATCGATACAGGGAGCAAGTTAGTCGCCTGTATCGTTTGATAGTTGACATCCATGAATCAAGACCGTCAGAATGGCTGGTCACCAGTCATGAAAAACGTTCACTTGTGGTTTAAAAATTGCTTCCTAATTGCTTCTATTTAGTTCCTATAACGAGATATTTGCTTCCTCAGTACTTTGGGAGAAACACAACAATTTTAGGTGACCTGCCATTCTGACGTCAGAATGGCTGGTCACCTCTCCTAGTGTACTCACTATAACGAATTATCGATTATTTCATCGTTCATAATTTGGTTCCCATTTGCTTCCTCCTAATTTTTCAAACCTCGATGCTGTACCTATCATGGAAATGAAGATATCGAACATCACCCCAGTGCCTGTCAAAAATATACAGGCAAAAAAGTTTTGTTTAAAAATAAGCTTTGCATGGTGTCATGGTGGTGGTGTATATAAATATAGGTGTAGATAGTAATATAAGGCTCATGTTTATAATTAGATTTATTATATACACCTTCACTTATACAAAGAAACCATACAAAGCTTATTTATAAACAAAATCTTTTTTGCCTGTATATTTTTGCCAGGCACTGGGGTGTTGTTTGATATCTTCATTTCCATGCTAGGTAATATTCATATTATTTCATATTTATTTATTCATTAACAATTTTAACATTGTGTTTGAAATTGACATCTTAAATACTAATCTCTACAACTAGCATGCATTTGACTATTTACATAATAATTTTGTAAGAAAAAACATCATTAAAATAATTCACATTCCTATGTCAAAAATCGTCATAATCATACATACACTTGTCTAATAAATATTTTTTTAGTTTATTTTTGAAACTGCTGTGGGTAATAAGAAGCTTGAGATCTGTGGGCAATTTGTTAAAAAATATGCGAGCTTGATATCGCGCTGAGTGCGCCACAACCTGTAACGTAGCCCTATCGTCGGACTTAATGTCTTTCCTCCTAGAACTTTCTCTAATCTCTCTATCTTCTTTGCTTTCAAAGTTGTGTAAATGTTTAGCTAGACTGGTTAAAAGTACCAAAACGTAAAGACTGGGTACAGTTAATATTTTGAGTCGCTTAAAGTGAGGCTTGCACGAATCATCCTGTCGTATGCGTGATATGGTACGAATTGCTCTCTTTTGTAAGATAAATGCTTTTTCAGTGTTATACGCGTAGCTATTGCCCCAGAACTTAATGCTGTAACGTAATTTTGATTCTACAAGCGCATAGTACACCATTACAAGCTGTGTCTCGTTGACTTCATCTCGTAAACTTCTAAGGGCATAGCACGCTGAGCTTATGCCACTTTCTATATTCTCTAATTCTTTTTTCCAGTTAAGAAGTGAGTCTATATAAACTCCTAGAAACTTAACGTTTTCATTTAATTCGACATGCTCTCCATTAACCTTAACATTCAGCTTATCATTTTTTCGAGTAGTGGTTTTAAAGAGCAAAACACTTGTCTTACCAACATTAATTTTTAGATTATTGAAAGTAAACCAGTTGTAGAAAACTTTTAGTATTTCATTGATTTTATATTCTAGTATTTTTGAGTCATTGCTGGAAATCACAGCATTGGTGTCATCTGCATATGTCACCAAGCTGGCATCTGATATGTTATTTGTGAAATATTTTATTAAGTCATTAGTAAAAATTATGAAAAAAATTGGTCCCAAAACAGAACCTTGAGGTACACCTCTAGTAATAGACACTTGTTTTGAATTATATGTTATTGCGTTTCCGTTTTTACCAATATTTGATACTTCTACAAACTGTTTTCTGTTGCTTAAATATGACACTAATAAATCCAGTATTCTACCCCTGACTCCATAGTGTTCAAGCTTGTCGATTAAAATAGTATGGTCAACGTAATCAAATGCAGAACTGAGATCCAAAAAAATGCCTGCTACTTTAAGTTTTTCATGCATTTTCTGAACCACATCATCTACCAAAGCATCTATAGCATCTGTAGTACCTATTCCCAGTCGATATCCAAATTGTCTATCACTCAAAATATTGTTAATATTTAGATATGATACTAATCTACTCTTAATAAATTTTTCAAATATTTTTGATAGTGTTGGTAATAGAGAAATGGGCCTATATTTTAGAGGGTCAGATTTTGAACCTTTTTTGTGTACTGGCAAAACTCGAGCAATTTTCATTTGCTCCGGAAAAATATCTAACTTTATACATTCGTTAAACAAATGGGTCAGAGGATCTGCTAAAATATCAATATTTCTTTTGATTGTTGTAATTGGTATACCGTCATATCCACTAGAGGGTTTGTTAGTTAATAATTTTACTAATTTAGTAATTTCGGTTGGATTTGTTAAATGACAATCCATTTCCCTATTATCTGTGACTCTCGGGATATTTGTTTTAAGAGCATCCAAAGCCTCAGTATTTGCTCCATCTGATAATAGTAGAGGAGCCCACGATGCTAAATGGGGATTTACTCGAGCGTCGTAGAGACCTATTGGGTTGCAAAGCTTAGATGATAAGAAGAAAAAAATGTTACATGATATATACCTTTACATCGGTGGGGGAAGCGGCTATAGATTTTTAAATATGTAAAAAAAAACTGTTGCATGGACATCTTCGAGCGCGTCAGATATTAATAGCATCAATGCCCTACGTATTTTTAATAATGTACGTATGTTAATCTGATCGTTTGCATGATGCGGGTGGTTGTATGTAAGGGTTGAAAATTAAAAAAAAAAAAAATTAATCGAGCGCGTCAGATTTTCTAAGGGAGTGTTAAGTGCACCAAAAAAAAAGCTCTCATTCACTAATCTGACGATTTTGATGGGACGCAAACTCGCAGCCATTTTCATAATGTGCAAAAAAAATTCGCCATTTTGAAATACTCAAGCGCGTCAGATTAAGATTATATAAGGTTTATCTTTATGTTCTAAACGTACTGGTTCATAATCTGACGATTATCTAGAGGGATTCGCCTGATCTGACACAAAAACATTTGAAAAACGGTTCACCTTAAAGGCCATCCCTGCAACTTCCCGCTAATTCCATTTAAAATATAATTTATGTAATATTTTGAGCTCGCTGAGTTCAAAGAAATAATATTTCTATGCATTTGAGCTCTCCCAGCTCGAAAGTCTGAAAGAAGTTTCATAGAACACTATTTTTGGAATTTATTTATTTATTCGTATGGCTGCACTGAATACGCTAGTACTATGCTAGTACTAGCATGTCAAAGGCAAATGTCCAGGTTTCTTAGCCAGTTGGCTGCGTCGGCCGTAAGAGTTACGAAGTCATCAGCGTCGCCGGGGTAAGCTCGCCGGGGGCAGTCGCGCGCGATGTGCTCCGCGGTCTGGAACTCCGCGCCACAGTCGCAGCGGGGGGACTCGGTCCAGCCGCACATGTGCTTGTACTGCGCGCTTCGCCCATGGCCAGTACGGATCCTGTTTAGGGTGCACCACTGGCGGCGAGATTTTTGGTATTTTCAAACCGCAATAACTTTTGAATGGATCAACCAATTTTCATGCGGTTGGCGGCATTAGACGCAGTTTTATCATCCTCATAAGTAATTTTGCAATTTTAATTGATCGAACCAAAAATTTCGGAGTAATCCCGAAAAAACACTCTTTTTCGGTTTTCTTTCGTTCATGATATCTCTCGAACGAATCAATCGATTTTGAACGGATAAGCGACGATCGGCGTGGTTTTTCAAGCTTAAGGGCGGATTAGTTTTTGAAGTTGATCGATAAAGCCGTTTAAAAGTTATTCTAAAAAAGACACTTAATTTTTTTTTTTTTTAATTATTTAACTTAATTGAAAAGCTCAGGAAATAGCATGCAAATAAATAAGTGAGAGAGTAGAGAAACAGTGAGAGAGGAATAAAAACGGGTTGTTCCTCAAATCCCCCTTGGAATCCCCCTTGGGGGGGAAAACAGGAATGAAAAAATCAAAAGTTCCGAATTCCCCCTTGACAATCCCCCTTAGGGGGGAAAACTGGAATGCAAAAAAAAATATGTCTGAAATCCCCTGTAAACGATGGGAGCAGAATGCAAACTCGAGAGTACACACACTAAATAGTTTATTTACTCAAAAACTAGCAAACAGTTAACAATAGTCCAAAACTGTATGAAAATCACGTAAAATTTAATTAAAAACAATGCAGCGAGTGATTAGGTGTAGCGCGCGTCGATAGCAACTGACTGCGAGCGACGCCTTCAGTTCAATCGACCAAAAGATGGCGTTACAGGTAAGTATCAAGTAAATACAATAATTTAACTTATTAAAATAAGAATTGTTAGTTTAGTTTGTAAGCTTATTTTTTAGGTTTTAGAATTAAGTTTTATTTTAGGTGGAGTCTGCGCGGTTCGTGTCGTCTACATTCTCCCCCCCAGTGTCGAGCGGTCGACACTCATCATCCGTTGGTAACAATGCGACACGAGTCACTGGTCTACGAAGAATGCCAGTTTTTGTTCGAACGTCCACGACTCTCACCCTGCCGTCACTACCAGGAAAGAGGGTCTCTATTCTGCCTTTAAGCCAGGAATTTCGAGAAGAGTTCGGATCCACTATAACCACTAAATTACCAACTTTTAGTGGTTTAGGATCGTTGGTCCACTTTTGACGTGGGACGAGCAAAGGCAATATTTCAGTTATCCATCTCTTCCAAAACATATCACTCAGCCTTTGAGCGATGCGCCATTGTCGCCTGCAATAGAAATCACTGTCATCGAACACTCCGGGAATAGGCATTCCGGATGACGAACCTATCAAAAAATGGTTAGGAGTCAAAGCTTCTTCTGTGTTCGGGTCGACACTAACATGAGTCAAAGGTCGACTGTTAACCATGTTTTCTACTTCTGCTAGCAACGTAATCAGTGTTTCCTCTCGCGGCGCTCGTTCCTTGAGCACAACTCTAAGTGCGTTTTTCACGCAGCGAATGAGGCGTTCCCACGCGCCACCCATCCATGGGCTGACCGGGCTAATAAATTTCCAATTAACTCCCTTGTTTGCAACTACTTCAGGAAGTTGTTGCGAAATATCATAAAATGATTTTTTCATTTCTGCCTCCGCGCCGCGTAAATTCGTTCCATTATCTGAGTAAAAGGTATTGGGCCAACCTCTTCGAGCGCCCATGCGTCTTAATGCCATTATAAGAGAGTCGGTAGTGAGACTCGGGACTATTTCTATATGCACGGCGCGTACTGTCAAACACGTGAACAGTACTCCGTATCTTTTCTCCCTGCGACGGGCAATTGCTATTTCAATCGGGCCAAACAGGTCGAGCCCGCAGTGAGAAAATGGTCTCTGATGATGGGCGAGTCGACCCTCTGGTAAGTCTCCTAGTCTCGGTGGAACTGGAGATGCTTTCTTTATTCTGCAAACAAGACACCTCGAAGCCACTAGACGAACAGTAGGCCGTAATCTTAACAGCCAGTATTTCTGTCTAATCTCGTTGACTACCATTTCGTTACTTGAATGAGCTGCTCGTTCGTGATAGTGCTTAACTATGAGTCGAGAAATATGATGACTTCCGTCTATTATCACTGGCTGCTTTACGTCATAACTAATTCCTTTTGCTGCGTTGATTCGTCCTTGGACTCTTATTAGTCCGTCGCCGCAGATAAAAGGGGTGAGCGTTATCAATCTACTTTCACGCTCAACGTATCCTTTTTGTTTCAGGTTATTCATTTCTTTGCTGAATGATTCTCTTTGTGCGTGACGCAATAAAAGCGTCTCAGCCCTTTTCAGAAGGTTTACGGTGGAGGACTTAATTTTTTTACATTTTTCAATAAATAATAGTACATTGGCAGTACTGCGAACTAAACGCGTCCACGATGAAAAACGCGTAGGATCTGGTACCGGTAAGTAAGTATTGTTTTCATTTGTGTATACAGAGTGAACTATTTTCGTTTCAGGTAGTTGTTCGTGCGAGTTTTTTAAACTTTTTGGTTCGGTGGGCCACTTGCTTTCAGGTTGTCTAAGAAATTCGGGTCCACAATACCATAAAGAATTTTCTGATAGTTTATGGTTGTTGTTCTTAGTAGCGATATCTGCGATATTCAATTCGGTCGGCACATAATGCCATTCTTTTATATTGCTAAGCGTGTCAATTTCGCCGAGACGATTTGCAACGAACGTATTATAGTTTCGTTGATCATTTCGTATCCACTGTAATACTGTCGTTGAGTCTGTCCAAAAGAAAGTGTTCGACACTTGAAGGCGATGTTCCCTTTTAATCATACTTGCTAGGCGGCAACCAAGTAGCGCACCCTGCAGCTCTAACCGTGGTATAGACGCAGGTTTAACTGGTGTCACTCGGCACTTACTCATAACGAAAGCCACTCCAATTTTATCCTTATCGCTATTAGAATAAGAGCGCCAATATGCTACTGCAGCGTAACAAAGTAAAGAGGCGTCGCAAAACACATGTAATTCGCAAACTTTATTATTGTTTTGCGGCGATTCAGACTGTGTGTCCGATGTCCTGAAGTACCATCGCGGTATACGAATCTCCTTGACCGTCATCATCTGAGCGATCCAATCACGGAAAACAGTAAACATATCCTCTGTTATTTCCTGATCCCAATCAATTTTATTTTTCCATGCAGACTGTATTAATATTTTCCCCTTAACGGTAAACGGTGACAATAGACCGTAAATATCATAAATCGACATAACTAACTGTAATAGTTGTCGCTTGGTAGGTTTTTTTCGGCATTCTAAAATCTCCTGTGGAATACGACGCTGAATTGAAAAGTTAAAACCTAAAGTATCTGTAGTTGGGTACCATAACAAACCCAAAGCCCTTTCATAATTTTCGTCTTCACCAAAATTTAATTTTACTGAGGCTTGACTTAAGTTACCTTTTTGAATGCTGTCACATACGACCTTGTTGTTCGATGTCCAGTTTCTTATCTCTAATCCACCTGTTCCATGAATGTAGGTGACATCTTTCATCGTTTTTATAGCCATATTAGTATCGGTAAATGAGTCAATATAATCATCCATATAATGGTTCTTTGTTATCGCTTCAACAGATTGCGGCATCGTAGACGAAAATCGGGCAGCATTTTTATTTTTAATGTATTGTGCTACAAAAGGCGAACAATTTGCGCCGAATATAAGCGATGTCATAACATACTTCTGTGCAGTTTTCGAACCATCATTAGATTTCCATAAAAATCGAAGTGCTTGTTGATCTTCAGACCTAATTTTGACCCTAAGAAACATATCCCGTATATCTCCAGAAATGCCTATACTATTTTCTCTAAATCGTAACATAATTCCTACAAGTGACTCTAATAAATCAGGCCCTTGAAGTAAATAACTATTGAGACAAAAACCATTTGTTTTGGCTGCGGCGTCGAAGACCAGTCTTAGTTTCTTTTTATTTGGGTTGTCGACGCCGAAATGTGGGAGATACCAAATACGAGTGCTTGACTCACCCTCATGCTCCTCCAGTCTGCGAGCGTAGTCATTGTCCAGGAGATGTTGAACTCGTTCCTCGTACCTGGCAGCGAATTCGGGATTTTCGCGCATCTTCTTTTCGATAGACCGAAAGCGTCGATTAGCTTGCGGCAGAGAGTCGGGCATGGTGACATCCTCATTCTTCCATGGGAGACCTACTTCCCACCGGCCGTCAATAAGTCGTGAAGTTTTGTCGAGAATCTCGATGGCCCTAAGTTCGTCGCGATTTTTGCGCGGTGCGACAGCTGAAACCCCTAAAGCGTCTATTGCGAACGATTTCCGCACAAGCTCATGTAAACTTGAGTCGTCTTGATCGTTTTGGGTCCAACATACGTCATTGACATAAAACAGGCTATGTGGCGTTATGTGCGGCTGATTGGCGAGAGTGGTGGATGTTGCATCGCGATCCGTAATAATATCATGTTCTAAATGTACTCCCGTGGCGGCGGCGGCGGCGGCGGAACGAGACCCCTTATCGCGCGCAACCGATGTAGACAAAAGAGGCATAAAGCCGTGCACACACCACCCCAAAGATGTTAGCGTACCATAAGGTTCGTTTTTTCTACCGCTTACTATTTTTAATGGCATAATTAGATCGTAATTATCTTGACCGATTAATACTTTTGGTTTACAATCATTTTGTGAAAAACAAGAAGCTATATCTTCGAGATGTTTAAATTTAACAATTTGAGTTTTACAAATTTTATGTGTAGGTAAATCTAATTCGTCTATCTTACGAGCACTGAACTTAAAAACATGATTAGAGTTTTTTCCGGAAATATCACAACTAATGATTTCAGAGTTACACACAAGTTCCGTTTTGTCCCAGGCACCTCGCATTCGTAAACACTCTTTACGTCCATTCAGGCCGACGATGTCTGCGATGTCACTAGAGATCAAAGAAATAGTAGCTCCGTCATCGAGTAGCGCGTGCGTTGCGACGTCGCCTTTAGGTCCGCTTATAGTAACCGGCACAATTTTTAATAAAACGACCGAGTTCGACACTGACACTGTATTAGTGATAATTTCACTTTGATCGCACTCTGTAATAGGATTAAAACTAGATTGATCATGTACACTTTCGTCACTAGATTCGATCACTTGGTCGCATGTATTAATGGTGGATGGATCCGCAGCGGGAACGATGGTCTCTGTAGTTTGTGTGGGCGCAGGCCAGTGTAGTAGCGGGTGATGAGGCATGTTGCAGCCGGTGACGTCACAATTTGCGGCGGGGCATTCCTCTTTGTTATGCCTACTTATCAGGCATTTGTGACAAAGACGACGACTCCTTATAAAACGCCAGCGATCTTTGCGCATTGCGCGTTTAAATTTAATGCATTTAGGTATGGAGTGATTATCAGAACGGCAAAAGGCGCATCCTTTTTCTCTTGACTCAACAGCAATCGGCTGGGCTAGTACTGCGTGACGTTGATATGGCATCGGCTTCCGGTCGTCGTGCCTACTCTTCGTGTCCTGGTAGGTATAAATATGTGAGACACCAGCTGCGCTTACTTTAGCCGCTTCGTCCATGATGAATTGCGCAAACTTTTCCAACTTTGGTTTGTTTACATGCACATTAGCGTAAGCGTAATCAGCCCATTTGGTTATCAAGGTAGGTGGACACTTTGAAACGATCGCTGTGATTAACTCCGGGCTTTGAAGATATTCAAGCTGCTGTAAAGATTGCACCGCTACGACGTAATTCTTAATCTTGATCGCAAAGTTTATAATTTCGTTGTGATAAGCAGAGTGTAGCGGTGGTAACTTTTTAAGCTGTGTGGTTATTTTTAATATTATTATTTCGGGTCTTCCGAATCGAAGCTCAAGGGTGTCGACGATAGTGTTTGCTGATGTATGGCCAATCAGAAGAGATGCCACTGTTTCTTTGGCTTCTCCCTGTAAACATTTGCGCAAACGCCACACATTTTCTGCGTCGGTAAACTTACATAGTTGCGTTGATTCAGTAAAGGCCCTTTTAAAGTGTAGCCATTCGATGGGATCGCCATGAAATGTTGGCAGTTCTTTATCAGTGCTCATCCGTGTCAAGATTTGTTGATTATTGACTTGAGTGTTTTTGTTGGAAAAAGCGTCCTTAAGTGCGTAGGCAAGTTGTTGGATGGCGGCAGATGATCCAGCGTCAGCAGGCATCTCTTCCAGTAGCTTCCCGCTGCAGTGCGGGTGCTCATAGTCATCCAGGTGGCTACGCTGTATCCACTCTTCCACTTTGTCATCAATGTCACCTTTGGAATCAGCTTGACTCTGGCGGCGGCTTGGTTGCGAACCTCCGTCGGCGAATGCGTCGAGTGCGGCGATATCGGCGGCTAGTTGTTTGTCGATTAGATCTTTATCGATCAGCGCTTTGGCTCGAGCTGCTTCAATTACAAGCTGTTTTTTCTTTGCCTGAATACTTGAGTTTTTACTGACGATCGATAATCCGTCGTTGGCGGCAGTGACTCGACTTTTCAGACTACCTTCAGTTTTAGCTCGGGCTGCTGGGAATGCTGGTTTCACAAAGGTTTTTTCATGTTTTTCGGACTGTATTTCAAGAATTCTCCTTGTTCCAGCTTGAATCGCAGTATCTGCAGCCTTCCTAGTTGCGTTAGTCGGTGGGGTACTGAACATTCTGCACCAGTCTAGGTTCCGTGGGTTCCTTAGTAAGATCCGGCTCGAAGGACCACTTATAAACGATGGGAGCAGAATGCAAACTCGAGAGTACACACACTAAATAGTTTATTTACTCAAAAACTAGCAAACAGTTAACAATAGTCCAAAACTGTATGAAAATCACGTAAAATTTAATTAAAAACAATGCAGCGAGTGATTAGGTGTAGCGCGCGTCGATAGCAACTGACTGCGAGCGACGCCTTCAGTTCAATCGACCAAAAGATGGCGTTACAGGTAAGTATCAAGTAAATACAATAATTTAACTTATTAAAATAAGAATTGTTAGTTTAGTTTGTAAGCTTATTTTTTAGGTTTTAGAATTAAGTTTTTTTTTAGGTGGAGTCTGCGCGGTTCGTGTCGTCTACATCCCCCTTCAAGATAATAGGTTTTATTTTAATATATCATTACGTAAAACTGCTACTTTGAATATCAGTAAGCACCTCCTAGAGGTAGAATATTACCAACCAACTATACAACGATAGTAAACTATACATTAAGCAAAACTTATGAATTTAAACGGGTTATCTCGTTGATTACACTCTCTCCCACTTTTATTAAAACCATAAAAAACAAGCAACTAAAAGTAATAATTTACGTGTAACTTAACGGTATGTCATCTTCTTGGTATGGTACTCTAGATCGACAACCATTTTGAATCGGCGCTAGGTGCCTACCCCGATTAACAATGTTGGAATAACCCACAATGTTTGTCACTGTTTGCAAATTAGTGTTCTATAGTGCTAACTGAGATGATTATATACATATATACGTTATTTAAAAAATCATTATTGTTAATAAGAAATTGTTTTCTACTTTGCTCTAAGTAATTACTTTGTTATTTATTGGAGGAAATTTTACGTAAAATTAAAACAACTTTTCTAAATTCCACCATCTATTTAATTGTTGTAGGTACCTCTGAACAACAAATTGATCTCTATAGGTATATTTTATACTTTTTTAAACGTTGTTAACAAGTTTAATAATAAAAAAGAATAATTTTCTAAAAATTAATTTATTGTTTTTAATAATTAAAGACTGGGGGGGAATTTAGGACACATGTTACACTCGTTTCCTATTTTCCCCCCTGGTTCAGGGGGGATTACGTGAATAAAAAAATTTAAGCGAGGGGGATTTTCGGACTTATTTTAAACAAGATTCCTGTTTTCCCCCTCAGGGGGGAATCACTCAAGGGGGATTTCCGGAACAACCCTTAACCTTTGGTCTGTGAGAGAAAATCCGCCATTTTGTTTTGATTTACCCTCTCTGTGAGGTCGGCAGGCGGACACGGTCACATGGGGTATCCGGAAAAACGTTTTTCTTAAAAAAAAAAAAATAATAAGGAATATTTTTTTTTTTATTTTTTTTTTTAAATCGTGTTTTCTGGTATTTATGGGATGAGGCAAAGGCAACCAGTCCAAAACGCCTAAAAATAACCGAAAAAAAATAATAAAAAAAAGAAAAATTAAAAAAAACAAAATGGCGGGTGGTCGGAAAACGACCACGTCACAGACTTGGTGTGACAGATTCCCGCCATTTTGGTCGGCAAACGACCACGTCACAGACAAGGGGATAAAAACGCGGAGAAGGAAATATAGGCATCACGCAGCTGCACGCATTTAACTTCATCAACGAATTTTTGTTATTTCGGCTTTCGGAAATCGTCAGATTATATATTTTTCATTATTCTTGAATTATTTCCTTCTAAATAAAAAAAATTTAGCTACGCTCGAGAATGTCGAGATGACCTTTTTTTTTTTTACAACTTTGTTGCCCTTCCCTTTCTTTACGTCACTCTCAAATTGACAGATTAGTGTAGTGGAATATACACTTTTTAGGATGTAATTAACTCACCCTACCTTAATCTGACGCGCTCGAGAATTTCTGATGGTCAATTTTTTTTACTAATCTGATCCTCTATCCTTCGTGGGCGGCCTTATTTAAGGGCCTCATGTTTTGTAGAGGTACTTAACCGGGTACAAGGTATCCTCCTGTATATTAATCTGCCGCGCTTTAGTAAGTCCCGAAATCCCCTCTTGGGCTCCCCTACCATAATGTAGTTCCAAAATTAAATTGTTCACCAAAAACATCTGAAATTTCTTGTGGCTTGCTGACTATTTTATTATTTATTTTCAATAGTAGGTTATCCTTAACACTTTTAGTTTTCTTGTTTCTATGGTTGTTGATGCATTTCCAAATAGCTTTTGCTGAATTTTTGGAATTGTCTATCTGTTTTTTTACTGCCAATCGTTTTGCCGTTTATATTACCTTCCTATATATTCTAATATACTTAGTTCGATAATCCTTAAATGTAGTGTTAATAAAGTTGGTACAGTGGCGGACACGATCGGCGTAACACTTCCGGTTTTTCTGTATTGCAAAATAGCTCTTGTTCTTTGGTAATACAGTCTAGGCCTGACGAAACCATAGACAAATCTGTTACGGCCTCCTAGTCCTTGACTGTACTATTGCATAAAAACCTTTTCATTATACTGGAAGTTTTTATTCCTTTCGTTATCCATCTTGGCTTTCCAACATTACTTTCTCTAACTCTAAGTTTTTGTTTTGGAAAGCTTTTTTTAAATATTTCATTAAGCTTTGCCATGAATCCATTTACTCCCTTATCACACCAGCTTTCATTTAATATCTGCTGGCGAAAATGGTCATTTTTCCTTTCTGTGAATATTCTCCGTTCTACAGTATATGACGCCATATTAAACGTTTTTTTTGCGTTCTCTATTGAAAGATTGCAGATAAGCCCAGCATGCCCATCTGACAATCCGTTGTGGTCAACTATACAATTAACAATACTGTCTTCAGGCACGTTGGTAAGAAAATTATCCAGACATGAATAAGAATCCCGACGTATAAATGTATCAACATCTACTAGGTTTCTAAAATTATAACACTTTAAAAGGGCTAAAAAGTCATTTCTCTTTGCGTTATCATCGTTCATGTTGATATTAAAATCCCCACAGATAAGATAATTTTTATTAAAATAATGTTCTAAAAGGATTTCTAGTTGTTTCATAAAGTCCGTGTATGTGTCATCGTCTGTGTTCCTATAAGTGCAAAAAATATTTAAGTTTGTTTCATCCTTAACTCCACAAATCTCAAACGACCTTACCCTATACAGTTTCTTACAATAAAGTATTTCTTCATATCGACTGTCTTTGTGTGCTAAAATAAGTGATCCACCTCTTTTTTTCTTGTTCCGATTGTTAAAAGCTGCTAAAACATGATTATCTAAATGAAACAATGGAGCAGAGTCTTTGTACAAAAAATGCTCAGTAAGACAAATGTAATGTGTTTTAAAATCTAAATTTTGTAAATAAATTTCTAATTCTCCTACTTTGCTTGTAATACCACATACATTCTGGCTCAACACATTTAAATTATCTAACAATTTATTTTCAGAGTGGCGAATTACGTCTTCACTAGTTACGAAAACATTCTAAAGTAGCAATTTTTTTAACTATATCACTAAACACAGTTTTCATACCATTGTTATTTAACATTCCCGTTCTACTGTTAAACATTAAAGAATCAAATTTTAAATTCCTGTTAGAGTCTAATAAATGAGCATATTTATGTGTCGTTACGTCCAGATATAATAAATTATTGAAAGTCTCTACTCTCCAGTTAAACAAATTATTGTAACGACTGCATTTATAAGTTGGCATACAAAGAATTATGTTAGTGTTAGTTATTCTCAGTAGTGATTCTCTTAAAATATAAATTAGATCAACGTAGTTTTTTGTAGAATAAAAATCCTCACTGCCAATCATAACAACACAGAAGTCACTGAGTGTAAGCTCTCTTACTTTCCCGTCAATGTTTTGCATAAGCTGTTTTATTACCCCACCAGGACAAGAGTAGTGTAATATGTCAAACTTTTCTTGGGAATATATCTGAGCGATTTCTGAAATTTTATTTTTGTTGTTACAACTTAAAATATGCAGTTTATTCTTCTTAGTTTTTAAACCTTGTTTAGGTGTGTTATGTGACTTATGTAACCTTATTCCATTATCTGACTGATTTTTTGTGGGTGAGCTTTGGTTATTTCCACCTGCTACATATGCGTCTGTTTGTGTTTGTGTCGTAATTTGATTATAACTTGTCATTGCCATGTCAGTTTGTGTGGACTCGTTGATTATTGCACGTTCATTTTGTATATGCTTATGATTCGTTGTTTCATAGCAACAATTTTCTCTAATATCTGTTTGAACGCATCTATGATTTTGTGAGATTGATTGAAAGATCTTTAATGGGTCAGTTTGTGTATCTTTAGTAGAAGTTGTAGTGGATTTTTTTACTGTGTCAGAAACTGATGTGTTAGGATTTGGATTGGGACTCCGCAAAGTGGATTTAGTTGATAATTCATTCTTTTTGAGTAGTTCTTGTCCCTTTTTATTAACAAGATTAGTTTTAATAGTCCTTTTTTGTTTCTCTAGTAACCCTTTTTTTGCGGAGTTTTCGTGCCAGAAATGGGGCTGGTTGTAACTTTTCTAAGAATTTCATTCTGTTTAAACAAATCCTGATTATTAGTTTTAAGGACAGTATTTTCCTTGCTAAGTTTTTTTATTTCTTCATGGGCGCTAGATAATTCTAATTTAATTTCTTCAACTTTTTTTTTATAAGTCAAAATTTCGTCACAATGCTCATAGCAGCTTGAAATGTCGACAACACTGCTTGCGCCATCTAGTATTTCATCAGCGCAATTACTCACATTTATATCAGATGCAGATAAAGAACGCTCTCTACGTAGACGCGGACGTCGTATGCTACTCATAATTGCGTAGGTTCAAACTTAAAAAAAAAAAAAAAGTTGTCTCTAATGCAGCAGGATTCGAACTCACGGCTTTTGGTCTCCTTATTTTCTTGCCTCCAACTGAGCTACGATTAGTTTACAATCAGCATCGAAAATATTGCTCTAATAGCAGAGTATCCGCAGCGCGGACACGGATTGCGGTCGAATAACGGATGTTGCTACTGGCCCCCAGATGTCGATAGTTTACAGGCTGGGCCACAAATTCCCGGTATTTCTGATATCTACCCTCTCCTTTAACAAAAGTCAACAATTTTTAATCAGGTTTTTGAGAATTTTTCTATCAAATCACTATTTTAGAGTTAAACTTTATTGTGCATTTACGCAGGCCACTATAGCTTATCACTGGAATACTTTAAATTTTAAGGAAAGGTAAGTATTTTCTTATAAATTCAACAAAATTTAGGAGACATTTTTGCACGTATTTGAACTGTTATGATTGACTCCTGTCCTGTTTATATGTCTATGTGTAAAGCATCGAGGTTTGAAAAATTAGGAGGAAGCAAATGGGAACCAAATTATGAACGATGAAATAATCGATAATTCGTTATAGTTAGTACACTAAGAGAGGTGACCAGCCATTCTGACGTCAGAATGGCTGGTCACCTAAAATTGTTGTGTTTCTCCCAAAGTACTGAAAAAGCAAATGTCTCGTTATAGGAACTAAATAGAAGCAATTTTTAAACCACATGTGAACGTTTTCCATGACTGGTGACCAGCCATTCGGACGGTCACCATGAATCGACTTTATTTCAATCCCCATTTTCATTCGGAAACAACGGCAATACCATGAAACGTCAAAATAGTCAAATAGTTCGGTCAGCCATGAAAATGGAGATTGAAGTTCATTATGCCGTCAATATTCGAAAGATTGATATCCAGACTGGATATAAAATGTCAAATTTACTTTTATTTTCATTACCATTGAGAACCGCAATAGGCCTACTGGTCATGG
>CATOPS010000040.1:0-20525 GCA_951802225.1 Euspilapteryx auroguttella | reverse complement strand
TTCCATATCGAAATCGAGAACGGGTTAGCTGCTAGCGATTTAGCTAATTTTGGTTTTGGAATGTTTAAAAAAATACGTTAATTTCGAAGCGGATGAAATTGAAAGCGGTGAGTACAGCATTTTTTCTTGTTACTATTATTTTTAAAAAAAAAATTTGGCCTGAAAGGTTGCTAATACAAATAAATATGAGATAGGTACCTATCTTTTCAACTCTTAAATGTGAAAAGTTGTGGTAATGCAAGGTCGTTTATAATCAGTCTTATAATATAATCTATAAATAATAAATATATGTAAGTGAAAAATGCATCCCTAGGCTAGGCTGTCGAGCGTGAGAGGCGGTTCGACGCCCTCGCCGCCCTGACACCAATTTGATCTGCGCGAGCGCAGCTAGGCTCGGCGCAGACCTCGGGCTCGGGCGAGCCGCGGCATACTTAGCGGAAAATACCCATTGCACACAGATATCATTTCAACACCACATCTGAAACGTTAACCTTGATATAAACAAAATACACTTCTAGTAGAGTATTTTTAAGTTGTTTGTAGAAAACTTGCATGATTAAACATATTTATATATCACCCAAAATCGTGTACAAATGTACTGTACATTTTATGGTCAACAATACTTTCAAAATAGTATGTCAGAGACATTGTGTCCATTACCTCATTTTTTTTAAATTTTAGATCAGTGTGTCGAAAATGTTTTTTTTCTTTACTAAGTAATAGTATAGTGAACTAGTGCCACTTTGAATTTTGTTTTCTGAAAGCTCTCTATAAAATTAGATGAACAAGTACCTACCTTGTTAGTTTTCTAATATTGAGGTTGTACAATTGTACATATTATTATTACACTCCTTACTTGGTATCTTTATATATCCGAATCAAATGCTACCTTCTAGAGCGTTGTCATAAACACTTCAGCCAGCATGAGATGCTGACCGGAGGGCTACGGGACGGGCTAAAGGAGCCTCCCGGACTCTGGTCCGGCCTACATGCTCTTATTACGCTTCGAGTAGGTTAAGGACCTATTAAATTTTTAAATAGCGGTAACAGTAAAAGCATAACATTTTTTTCAGGGCCAGATAAATAAAATTTACCTAGGTAGGTTCTGTGCTGAATACTTAACTTTGTTTCGTAGCAGCAATAAAATGTGATAACTCTAGAATTAACACTTCTAAGGTTCTCTATGAATCGCTAATACCATGTTTTTCTTAAAAAAACAATAAATATTTGAAAGAACATAAAAACATCTACGCCATCTAGCGTCGAGTAGGCTAACCGCGACGAATACATAGATGTCGCTAGTTATACCGAACAGAGATTCTAGCTAGATAAAGTCTAGTTTAAAATTGAATCGGGTGATACAAAATTATTGGTATTTGGTGCGATACTTGCACTACTCTTGATTTTAAACAAGAAGTTTAAAGGGTCAAAATAATTATTATTTGAAATCTGTGTTTTATTTTAGTCTGACTGGTAATTAAATAATAAAAATAATACAACGCAGATTTGTGCTTTACAACAATAAAGTGTCAATATCACGCCTATACCGTAAATTCGTCGTTTTGTGTTACCTTGGGATATGCGTATTCCTACCCTACCATGTACTCACTACCTACATTATGTTCTACTGACCACAAGCATGAGCTAATATTTACTAATCCAAACTACCGTAAAGAGGGGTTGTTTAGCGTAGTTTGGGCTAAAAAAGCTTTATTTCGAATTTATTGATAAAAGGTAGTTGAAATAGGCATAAAAATAAATTGAGGTAGCTGTGCCGAGCAGTGCCGGGGTGGCGGGGTGCGGGGGTGCGGGGGTGGGGGGGTGTGGGGTGACGACCGTGAACTCGGTCGACCCTTCGCCCTCTGCGAGTCCCCTGCCCGCCGCACCCCTCTGCCCACCCGCTCACCTCCGCAGGACTCCGGACATCCACTCGGATATTTCCCCAAAATAAACTCGAACTTTTACCCTTTTGTATTTTCTAGAAGCTTTAATAGTCGTAGATTCAACGTTACTGATACAGTAAATACCTACGACAAATTTACAAGTTACGATCGATTATTTTTATTTAATAAAATTTTCATTTATTTATCTGTGTTAACCACAATTAGGCATAAAATATTTCAAGTTATTGAAAATCAAGGTTTCTTTTAACCGTTTTTAACTTTTTCTTTTATCAAACTCTATCTAGGTACTTTATTGGTAAAAAATAATACATTATAAATGTAAGTACCTACATCGATTTATTATATTAATATATTTATCTATGCCTACTGCCTATTTACAATGTATATTTGGTGGGTCTATCTTTATTTGTTTCACATGGTTTCAAAATCTAGAAAAAATAAATTGTGGGGACTACCTACTTCACTAGAGAAAATGGGGTGGGTTCATTGACGTCACTGGGGGCGCATGCGCGGTGGTCGCCCACGCGTCTCCAGCTACCGCTCGAGATACTCACTTTTCGCGCCAAACCGCCCCGACGGTAACGCGCCACTCTCGTGAACCCTCGGTGCTCCTCGGCACAGTCTCGGAGGCCACGATGTCTACAGAGGTGATTGAGATTCAGCCCCTGGAGCCGGCAGGTGAGATAACTTGCCAAATTGCATTGTATACTTATTTTCCGTACAGCCTAAACTTGTTGATCGTGCACGCGTGACGTAGGTTGTTGACCGCTTTATAGCTCGATTTCTTTTCCTAAACGGAATTCGGACCTTGAGAATTTGAATCATCGTTAGCTATGATACAAGTTTTCTAAGCTTATTTTTAGAAACTACAATATTATGTAAGTTAAACTTAGGCATCACCACTACAACTATACCGTTTTAAACAATTTTTTTCTGAAATATTTTATATTTGTAAAGAACCTCATTTGTTTTTAGTTACCGATATGTCATGTCACTGATAAAAAAAAACGTAAATCGGTTCATCCATTTGACGCTACGATGCCACAGACAGGATACGCAGATAGACAGACAAACAGACAGACACATGTTAAACTTATAATTCTGCTTTTTCATTGGGGGTTAAAAATATACTTAGGTAAGTACTGTGTTTTATTTAGATGTTATTAGTATCTACATAAAAGTCGAAAAAATACTATGCTGAATTTAATAATTGGCTACATAAACCTATTGTAACCTCTGGTTACGTGACAATACGAGTCAAAAGGGCACTTGTTCACGATGCCCTTATTTTCCTTGTTAATATTTTATTTGAGTATTTCATGTTTTATATACTTAATAAGTTATTATTTTATCTATTCCGTCCTTAATCTTATTCTACTCTTGTCGGTGGAGCCTCATTCCGCTTTCTCACCAACTGCACCATTATCCCGGAAAAAAACATATTATATAATGTTGTTATCATTGTTTGCAACTTTATATAAAAAACATACAATTTTTTTTTTCAAAAAAACACTGATTTATACAAATGAAGTCGCGGGCACAGCTATTCTAAAGTAAAAATAAGAATTGTCGTCCAGAACTAATTGCTGTCTAGCTTTTGTCGCCAGTGAATAGGTTGTTGAAAGTTCTTTCAAGAGGACATTTTTGTAAAGGCAGCGGTGGCACCATACAAACGCACACCCATAGGCTTGATAGAAAAATAGGTGTGTGCGCATGTGATGTGAGCGGATAGAGCTCGACTTGCAGTACGCGCCTCTATGCACTAGAGTGCATCGCTCCCGAGCGCAGTGTCGTCGCACTGCATATAGGCCACTGCACGCGAATGGCCGCCCGCCGGCCCCCGCTACCCGCACCTCCCCGCACCTCCCCGCCGAGCACCTCGCGCTTTTCCATTTTCATTATGGTACCCTTCCCCACTCGCTAATTCCAGCGGAAGATTTGTGCCGATGCGATGTCGTAACGCGGAGAAATTTCTGGCCTTTCTCCGGTGCGAGAGTTCAAGCCCCTTGCCTGCCGCGCCGCGATCGCTCTCGATTGAATTCTAATGCAACAGCGCCGACTGAACTCTTACAAATATCATGATTATGATGTTAATCTTATTATGTATGAGGAATTTTAAAATTTACAAGTACAACTTAACAGTTGTAATTTTTATGCATTTCTAGAATTGCATTTCTAGAAAACTTCCTTGAAATCCCGGGGATATGTAAGTTCAAAGCTAATAATTGAATAAGGATTAGTAGGTAATAATTCATAATAAATATAGTGTTTATAACGCATTATATAAAGGTGTATATAACCGTGACGCAACCTAGAGAAGAAAGTTGAGTAGTGGCGTGTCGTTGATTTGGTGTCCCGAGCCGCGGATGCAGCCGAGCCGGGAGTCGTTCGTTGCCCGCGCTTGCTCGACGCCTCTGTACCACAAACGTAGTTCAAAAACCCACAAAGCTAGCTGGTTACGCAAGAATTACGATATCTGCTTAAAAATAAATTTATAATATAATAAATAATATTTTTGATTTAGTCAATAACTTAGACTCTGAGAAATGGAACAATGCAACGAACTATACCATCATCAAAAGAATATGACATCAAAGTCCAAGCATACATACTTATTTATCTATGTGCGTGGACTGGACGTGAAAACGGTTCAGTGCCGTTAGTATGTAACTGTACGGGCTAGTCATCCTGAACTGCGGACGATGATCGCGCTTCGTTCGCTATTCCTATTTCCCGTGACATCAACTGAATTGATAAACATTGACTGCCTATATAACGATGCATTCGTAATTTCAATATCAACCTGCCACTGATATCTTTACAACTCCCAATTCAAAAACATTTCTAAAATATGAACTAGACGATATTGTAAGGAAAGTTGTCGAATAATCGAATAGGGATGCATTTATGCGGGGTTCGAATGATGCGGGGTGAACGAACTCTGAGCCCTTGGTAGGAGTGCCAGTGCAAGACAGGCTTGAGCCGGAGGGACTGCCAACTGCCACCCTCTTGACTCCTGTCTTGAGTCTTATTTTTCTCCCCATATTAAATCAAAGAGCATATTTTATCAAAAAGTAGTAGAAATAAGATAATTATTGTAATTTATCTCATTGTGAAGATTATTTTCTGTAGGTGAGATCCTATGATCAATCAAGCTTCAATGTTTTAAAGAAAATTATATTTACCTCTGGTGTTTTTGGGCAGTCTAAGATAATAAATATATTTGTTGTTATACAAGAACCAAATATTATTAAAACTGTAAGGTGTCAATTTTGCCCTAGTTAGTTTACAAAAACGGTCTTGGAACTGAGTACGCAGACAGACTATCCTAGTCGAAAGTTCGCTCACCCCGCGCTAGGCCCGCGACCGCGCCGCGCCCGCGCCCGCGCCCGCGCTGTGCCAAGTGCCATGTGGCAAGCCAACCAATAGTAAGCTAAGTTAATGATATATTAGACATGATTTAAAAAAATGCTTAGATTATGCGCATAAAAGCTACACATATTATGTTATTTCACGGCTATGGCTGTGTTCTCTTGTAAAGTAAATTGATATGATATTTGCAAGTTTTTTTTTTTGAAAAAAAAAATTATAAAAAAAAACAAGATAACCATTCTCACTAGATTAATATTCGTTATACATAAAAAAATTACAATCTTATGCAAAAAATAAATGAGTCAAACTGTCTAGTTACCGACATGAAATCGGTTTTAATGTGTTTACTAGTTTCTCTTTAAAAATGTTTTTATCACGTGCACACGCTTATCCTTTATGTTGAACAAATATGGACAAACAGGGAACATTATCACTGACACATATAGCGTTCTCGATAACACACCGATACGACGAACAAAACATCGCGCGCCCGCCCGCCCCGGTTCATTGACCCAGAATTTTATTTAAAAAAAGCCCACGATTGTAGCAACTGACACTGACATTCTTTGCCGATCAAGTCGATATTTTATAAAAGTCAATGTTTGCAATTAACATTCCTAACAGTGCCTATCTAAGTATTAGTAATTAAATTACCTAAGTATTAACCAAGAAAATAATGAGGATTGTTAAGATGAACAATGCCCTTTGAAAAGTACGATTTAATACCATATGCACAGCTGTCTCGAGTAAAATCAACTGCCTGGGGTATATCCCTCAATGCATGGTAAGTTGAACAGTTCAACGTTCGTGGAGCATCCGGCACATTGGGTCGGTCGTAATGCCTGGCAGCAGAGAGCTGCTGGTGCGGCGATCGTTGACATGCTCCACGCAAGAAGAAAGGCGAACGCACTATGACAACTTTCTCGGACGTTACGTAACGCCGACCGACTGTACTAGAACTTTCTGAGTCATCGACCACGGTTGGAGCGGTTACGAAATTTCCTCAACGAGTAATTTCGAAAAGCGCACATTCTTCTTGTCTGAAGTTTTATTTATAAAAGATACTTTAATTTTATTTTTGAAATCGTTTTTTTTAATATTTTAAAAATACACTGACTGAGCTCTATTGATTTAATGGCACCCATTTATAATTATGTTAGTATTGTGGCTATTGGCGCCTAGAAGATGGCTAGAATAGGTCGTCGCTCGCAAAGTGAGGTCATCGCGCCGCCCCGCCACAGCCTAGAGCTAGATTATAGCTGGTGGCCACCACTCAATGATGAAATTTATACTATGAATTATGTACTACGTATAAAATACGATCATACGTAATAATTTTTAATCTCAGACTTTACGAAATTCAAGTTTAATATAAACATAAGTCAAAGATTTAAGTTATTTAGTATTATTACAAATTGAAATAACAATTGTCAGCAGATACAAACAAAAATTGAAATTAAATTGGAGCATTTTATATAAGTGTAAGCGTACCCTAATAATTAAAGCAAATATTACAAGTAAACTTATTATTTTTTCTCCTTGAACAAAAAGCCATGTTATTTCATACCAGTATAATATTATTAGTATTTATCTGTTGAAACATACCTACATCATTAATGTTTACTTTCTTTATTTATTTTATATATTGTTGTTCTTTTCTAGTGTGATTGCTTTAATTAGTACAATGAAGTCCAAATGAATCTTATCCTTGCTCTGCCCAAATATTTGACGATGTTTACTTAGTTTATAAGGAACAGTTATTTTATGAATATGCTAAACATCCTTCATCAAACAAACGGGCCACATCAATTTTCCTCAACTTGTAAACAGAAATTAAATTTTGAAAATAACAACAATCCTGCGTCATCTCATACAGGTGAATGGCCGTGAATGTAGTTATCGTTATAATTGACGGTTACATATTATAGACAGATATTGAGTGCTGACGGGGAAGTGGTGAGTGAGGACTGCTCGATCACACGAACCTACCAATTACTCACGTACGCAGACGTCATTGAACCCGCGGCCTCTGTTATTGCGAAACAACGGAAACTAGCCTCCCGCCCCGGGCCCGCCTGCCGTGCTCTCGTGCACTATTGCCTGGCTCCAGCTCTAGCTCGCCCCGCGGACACCCATCGCATATTCGCGTTATTTTAGGTCGATAATAATACCATATGAGTTATAGCGATAATACGTCCCGATACCTTGCACGCCATTACGTTTTCAGTGTCCGATAATTCCAGTATTTATTGTCGACAATATCAAACTTCTCCTTTGAAGCGCTAACGATCTCATAGCTGTGTGTAGGTTATGCGACCCAAATATATAGATTCTATAAGTCCCTAAGTAATGTGATAAGATAATATATAGTATAGAAAGTATCACTTCAACACAACGGCCTCCGTTAAAAACATTCTTTAAAAAGAAAAACTATTCCTGTGCAGCCTGTATGCACGCTCTGCTTAGAAACGACCTATAAAGTTACGTGCTTAGCTTAGTTGTGAGGGACAACGACCGCACTGCTGCCTCATTCGCAGGTAGGCTAAGGGGTTAAAGAACTCCGGTGCACTATATAAAATACCATTGAACTCTTGCCGTCTCTGTCGCACCCTGCACCCCGGTGCAGCGGCGGCGGCGGCGGCGGCGGCGGCGTGCGAATCCTGCCAGCGCAGTGCAACTGCCAAGCGAATACGTGCATCGCTTGCGTTACATGGTGGCATTGGGCCGCTGACAGATGTAATGTAACACATGCCAATTTGATAAAATAAAAAATAATTCCCTTAAATAGATAGATCGGTAAAACAAACTCACGTTAACAGAATATGATAAATAAACTTACGGTCTAATATTTAATTTGAGTTGCAGACTAAGAGGGATCGTTACATGTGAACACTCAGCGAAACTTGTTTAACTAGGCTTCAGAAAAAATAAAACGCGCATGATATATCTGCATAGATAAACTTAAGACACCCTAGGGTAATTACATGATGCGATGCAAAGCACCACCTGTCGGCCGTGGTGTAATAGGCGGAAGGTCCGAAGAGCGCAATATCGAAACCTTATGGTGCAAAGCATTATCGTAGAAACTTATCATTCGACACCTGGGCCCTATTTAATATAACTTACAAGTCCACAATTGTGAAAAAAGCTACATATTTGTAAGTTTTTTTTACAAGTGCTGTTTAATAAAACTTACCTACAAATAGTAAAAATGTTACAGGTAAAAACCTTACAATTGTACCAATTACAAGTGATGTTTAATAATACAAGTGCTGTTTAATAAACCCCACAATTTAACAATTTTACAGGTTACAATCTTACTATTACCTATTCCAATTACAAGTGCCGTTTAATAAAAGTTTTCAAGTTTAGAAAACCCCCTGCAGATTTCTATGACAATTGTAGCTACAAGTTTATACGAAAATAAAAAATTATAAACTTGTTAAGAGTCCTTTAACGCGAACAGTGACGCCACTCTAAAAAGAAGTCATAGTTTAAGGCTTTTTATCAAAAAAAAGGGCTCCCTAGCGCGTTAGATATCAATATATATAAAACTCTTCCGTTACTGACTGACTGACTGACTGACTGACTGACAGACAACGCAGAGCCGAAACTACTGGGCGTAGCGGGCTGAAATTTTGCATGTAGGTTCCTTAGGGAGTGTAGGTGAGCACTAAGAAGGGATTTCCCGAAATTCCCACGGGAACGGGAATAAACGGGATTTTTGTGTTTATGAGAAATCTGCGCGGGAAATACCGCGGGGCAGCCTCTAGTTAATAATAAATAATAATAACACATCACACTCAGAGCCCCTAGCTCGGAAGAACCTGTATCTAGGGTGCCCGAAACACACACACAGACAAACATTACACCCAGACCGGAAACAAACATCGATCGATATTCATCATATCAATATTCGCCCCGCCCGGGAATCGAACCAGGGTGCACACGCTTACTCAGTCCACAGCACTGCCAACTGAGCCACGGAGTAGTCAAATATTGGTCAAGTCAGATATTGGTCCTTAGTAATTTTTAAGTATTTCAAATAGTATTCTAAAAACAAACAGTACAGTTGTAGTACTTCAAACAGTCTAAACCTATCTATAACTACTGCTTTATCTACTACTCATACTTTTTTTTCCAAAAAAAAATCACTTAATGATTGATGCACTAAATTGTAAATATCTGACACATGACGATCCACCTGTAGAAATTTTACTACAATTTACAAATATGTAAACTTTTTATTACAATTGTGCGTTCAATAAAACTGTTTTCTTTACAAATATGTAAGTTTTCACCTGTAAGAAGAAAACCTTTATTAAACAGAGAATTGTAAAATTGTAGCTACAATTCTACAATTTGTAAATTTTCTACAATTGTAAACTTGTAACTCGTTTTTTTTATTAAACAAAAACTTGTAAATTGTAGCCTGTAAATTACAATTACAATTCTACAATTTGTAAGTTATATTAAATAGGCCCCTGGTGTGATTGCGCGCGGCGCCTTTGTCGGTAAAATTAAGATCACTCTATACTTAAATAAGTTTCACATTATAGCCTTCGTATAGGATTACTTTAAATTTTGTATAATGTATCCAAATTACTATTGTTCTTCTTACTAGCGAAATTGGTTGTTGAAAGTATTTTGTTATATATTTCTTTATTAAATTATTAGAACAAAGAAATTTTACGTGTACGCGTATTTGTTGATATGTTTGCCGCTATAACATTTCATGCGAAGTGATAATTTCAAGGCAACGCGATAACATGCCGTTGAACTTGATAACGAAAAATACTGGTAGGCTCTTGGCTCGATAGCATACGTTCATATTATACCAACTATACCTATTTGTAGACTTAACTGACAATAGCATGCAATGTTTAAATAACTAATCAGTTTAAGGATTTTTAGACCTTCTTATTCATTCTTCAAATTTCAAGCGGTGTTGACTATTAGTTGTTAACAGAAGTGAGCTTTATTTATTTTACCTATTAAGTATATTAATCTAGTTAGACAAAAAATATTTTAAAACCTAATTGGAATTTAAATTACTTTCAAAAACTTATTAGTTTATCTTTCTGTCAGCGGGAACCAAATTGACGCGGTATACGTATTTTCCTGAAGCTCGGTTGTAGACAGGTCTTTGCGTAGCGCGTAGCCACCGCGTAGCAACCGCGTAGCCACTGCGCGCGGCGCGTAGCATATTAGTTGTGTTCCGATTAACAAATATTATGTTCTTGAGTGAGTAAATTATGTAACTCTTGATATTTGGTTCTAAAATGTAAATTTTAATTGTTCTGTACACCCGACACCCACCAACCATACATTTATCAGCAGTTTTTGTTTAACAATGGGTTGCCTGGAAGAAATCGCTTTTAGCGATAAGGACGCCCATTGCAATCAATATAGTAATTTTAAGAAAATTGTAACTCAATGTCAATTCTATGGTTGCAATAAAGAGTATTTCTTTTTCTATTCTATATATTTTTTCTTTTGTAAATTTTCTTCAAAATCTTATTGTAAAGATCAACGATTTTGTGTGATTACAATTTTACAATGTTTTACTTTAAAAAAAAAAGAGAAATAAATAACGAACTAATAATTAATTATATTTATTGTAAAAGCTAACATCTGAGAAAAACTTAATATTTTTTAGATTTTAGAATTTGAAAGTTACATAATATATCACAAAAACTGATAGGTATTGTGAAACAAAACTTCATCATGGTACTTGAAAATTTTATTGAAACGGACATAATACAATGAAGGTATCGTGCCGGACCACTTAAAATTGAAAGCCCGACTGTCTAAAGCTATGTATATCTCTCTATGTATGTTTAAGGTAAATAGGTAGTTATCTCTCCGGGGCACACTTGTTTATCACAATTCGCGCAGACCTTGAAATTCGGCTGCGGTCAGTGGCCCGCGCGGGCGCGAACGCGCAGCCGCGGCGGCCCCTCGCCCTCGGCCCCTCGCCCCTCGCCCCTCGCCCCTCCCTCGCCCCTCCATCGCTCCACGCTCCTCTTCCATATCTGCTATATCGCGTTTATTTTACTGCTTCGAAACATTTTGTCAATTTAAAAGACAACAAGTACTTACAAATGCTTAAAACTAAATTGCTTTTTAAATCTCGCATAATTAGTCTTTCGCTATAAATTAATAAGGAATATTGCAACATCATCTAAAACAATAAAACTTAAGAACACATTTATTAGAACCTTTGAATTTCCCATTTTCCGAGCAACGTTTCGGCTGTGGTCGAAAGTGGCGCTCGTATCGCGGTATGAACAAAATAACATTAAATAAAAGTATAGAAAAATTGCCAGCCATCATGGTAGAACTCTGAAGGGAATTATCAATTATTTTATTATGTAAGTCAATTAATAAAAAAGAACATACACAACATAAAAACGCTTTTTTGCCATAATAAACGAAATAAATAACATAAAAAAATACATACAGTAAAATTTTAATATTACTAAGGGCAATGGGCGGACTTATCGCTAGAAGCGATTTCTTCCAGAAAAAACAAAATAAAAAATAAAAACAATTATTTATTTATACATATACTAGTCGACCCGGCGAACTTTGCACTGCCTAACCTTTAATTACGATGTGTTTGTATTATACATATAAACCTTCCTCTTGAATTGCTCTATCTATTAAAAAAATCCACATCAAAATGCGTTGCATAGTTTTAAAGATATAAGTAGATAGACAGATCGATCGATTTTGTATACTTTGTATTGTTAATTAAATTAATTTATATTTAAAGTTTATCATCATTTGCTTAAGGGCTTTCACGGTGCGAAACTAGCGCCACTCCCGTCTTACTTAGAATTTTTAAGGCCCTGTTGTGTAGCGAGCATACCTTCTCTATTTGTATTTTCCAAGTCAAGTTTAGCTCTGCGTTGTCTGTCAGAAGTCTGTCAGTCAGTCAGGAACGGAATAGTTTTATATATATTGATTTGAATTGATTACACCTTTGATTCTAATTTTAAATATTATATATTTTAGTTTTCAAACTTAGGGTGATTTATACTCTCTGCTCTCTGTCACTCACTCCGTCTGCGCAGCCTTCGTTTGAGTGGAAAATACAACACGAGGACTTCATTGTGTGCTTTTTGACAAAATCAGTGCTTCCAAGGACAAAAGTTCAGTAGTCACCACAACTTCAAACGACAATTAGAACATTGAACCCAACTTCCTGTGCTGGCTGAAGAATATTATATTATTCGTTCGTTTATTCCTATTCAAATAATAGACATAACATTAATTGAATTTGACTAAGAAACAATGTACAAATTAACATTTAAAGTGTTTGCATGTGGACTCGTGTTAATACCCCCGTACCCGTATGATACGCTTTTGAAACATTTTAAATTGTTGCAAAGCTAAAGAATACATTGTACTACTTAATACTTATTAATTAATTTATACATTTTTTTTTTTTCATATTTTTTGAGCTTAGTATTAACGTTGGTATTTATGTTTGTTGCAGGTGAGTAAATCGATATTTGACTAGCGGGGTCGTATCCCGGTCGCCGGACGACGTTCGGTAAGGTACATAGGTACAGTTGGCTGCTCGCTAGCTTGCTTATTATTGCACGCGTGGTGGTGTTCTCATTGAAGCTCAGTGCACCAGGCTGCGGCGGGAGTCACTCACCTCGGCCGTACGTAACGGGCCGCGCCCTGTGCCTGTGCATTGCCATCATCTATTCTCACATGTCAACAAACCGATGCACCAGGCAAACAAGTTCACAGCCCTATGATTTTGATAAAATATTCTCACAATAGCCAGTGAGCTGCATGCAACCAATTTGCATTATACTAATGAGGTCCGTGGAACCCGCTGTGCTTTTTACGCAAAATCAACCGAACAAAATCAATAGGCGTTCAATAGAGTCGTAAATGTTGCAACATCGTTTAACATGTTCCATTGCTTTTAAATCCTAATTTTCAATGACCATTACATTCTATTGTCAAACTTTGTAGAGAAAGTTTCCATTTATAGCAGATTTGGTTATATTGTTACGTTAATTATTTAAAAAATTGTTAAAGGCAAAAATAAAATACACACGTTTAAACAACATCGAATGAAATAGTAAGTTAAATCGATGGCAATCCATATTTCGTGTAAGATTGCGTAAAATTGTCAAAAAAAGAACTATTCCTAAATTATGAGGATACAATATTGTGAAAATATTGCGTGGCCTCCCGCTGATATTATATCATTAAGACGCAAAGTTGTATGGCCCCATATTCCTCGATCAACATAGTCATATCTCAAAAAGCGAGCGTGCACAATGCAGTGACGATCTGGGAATGTCGGTTACGAATTCTGCACGACAAAAGAATCCTAAAAAAGTTCAATTCCTAACTATATTTTTTGTCCCCAATTTTTTGATTAAACAACAATGATTCAAACTTTTTTCGTATCCTCCGAGAAGAGTTGGATATCGCAAAATACGGACAAAGCATCTTTAGCAAAAACTTGGACTTTACCTGTTCGTGAAATCCGAGATGAAAAGAAAGGGTAGGTCGGCTGGGGAGCGGCAGATTTTTTAAATACAGATTTTATCTTTTACCTGAGTTTTTTTGTACAAAAAGGGAAAAATCTAAAAACGAAATTAATAGGAAGTCAGATTAAGGGTTAGTCGATTTGTATTAGATCATTGTTGTTATGTTCACGCTGTAAAGGATAAACTATAAAGACCATGCCATAGCTTAATGTTCGATTGCTGATCTGTGATCCGACGACAATTGGGGTCAGCTCGACTCAAATTTAGTATTAAATCTTTACAAAACACCGTCGTATAATTTTGGGTCCACCAGCTCATTGCTTGCAGCCTAATAGAACAATTGCCTGGACTTCAAAAAAAAAATCGTTATTTCAATAGAAAACAAACAAAGATACTAATGATGGCGTCCTTTCTCGGAAACTTTTCTTTGACCATTATTACAAATAATCCCCCTAATAAATCTTTCACAAATGCATTATTACTACTAATTGTTGTAAATTACGTTTTATTTTAAATGGTTACGTACCTAAAAATTTAATCGTAAAGGACTGTAATTCGGTATTTCGAATAAAATTATATTTTTTTCGTACAAGACCATTTAAAAGTAGTATTTGTGAATTTAGTGCGATGTAATGCGAGTGTAGTGAGTGTTTGCGAAAGACAAAGTAGAGTCCGCGGGCCGCAGCGCAGGCGCGCGCCGTTAGCCGCGCTCGTGGACGAGAGCAGCGCACGCGCCGCGGTCGCCGACTCCGACCAAACCTCGTAAGCCTTATTCTCAAGTTCATAACTCCTTGCTGGCTCTCTGCTTAATTAGTTTTAGTAAACATAATAAATCTTACAATATAATAATAAAACAAGGGTATATCAAATATAAAACTAAATACAGTTTCACCCATATCATCATATCTCAAAATACAATGTATTATGTGCAAAAAAAAAAAATACGTATTTAATAAATACATATTAATATAAATACTATTTATGTTAAAGAGATCTGTACATTACTGCACCCTGCAATAGACGACAGCTAGACTTAATTCAAAACCTAACCTATATTTGAAAAGTTCAGAAACAAAACACGAAATAAATCATTACATAAGACCGAAATATAATTATAGTGCCGTGACACTTAAAGCTGCAGCCGTCGTTGGCGCGTGCAAGCTGCCACCCTCTTCCTTATTAAAAAATGAACCACAATGAACACAACCTTCCTATGTAAATGTCGACCTTTTTACCAAAAATATTTTTTATTTAGGTAATAAGTAAAAGGTGCAGTAGTTTCTCCGCCAGATGGGCGACGAGGAAGCGTGCCACAAACAAAGCCTCGGAAATTACCGAATGCCAAAAAATCGAAACCACGATTCCAAACTATTCAGTTAAAAAAGGAAAGTTCTTTAGGTAGGCACCAACCTAAATTACAGGGCGCGGAACAACTGCCAAGATACGTGTATCATATGACAGACATTGCATGACAGATTATTACGACCTCTAGTAATCTCAGACAGATGTGAGGATTTTATTGTAATTTGGAAAATAATGATTTATTTCACAAAGTACAGTGGCGGTCTAGGACGGCGTAAACGTTTTTCTGTATTGCAAAATAGCTCTTGTTCTTTGCTAATACAGTCTAGGGCGCACTAGATCATAGACAAATCTGTTACGCCGTACTAGACCGCCACTGTACTAGCATGTAGAACCAAACATTAATATCTAATTTATATTTTTTAGTTTAAGAACTTCTAAATCTACTCTGCTTTTATTGCGGCCAACAAACAAACTTAATACAAAATTGAGTACCTACCTAATTGTGTTGTAACCGTTACATAGTCTATTTTTTAATTTGAGGGTACTGACAGCTATCATTTTTTGACATGTGTAAACAAACAAACCTTTTAAGCGTAGTCTCAAAGCGTAGTACATTTTTCAAATTCAGGGAATTATAATGAAATTTAATCAATGTGGCAGATGCGATGTGACAGCTAACAGCGGATTAAATTTTTTTAAAGGTTTAATTTTTAATATAACTAAATATTTGTGGAGAATGATACATGCTAAAGAATAAAATAAAGTGCCTTAATAAAATTAGTTCAATCAATTGTTCAGGATATTACACCCATAGTAAGTAGTAAGTAAAGATAATAAAATTCGTCTGAGTTCGAATTTGTTATATTTAAATCGGTCATTATCACGATTGAGCATTATCCGTCTAATTACCGTTACCATTTTTATTTTGCATTTTTTTATTTATTTATTAACTCTTGAAATGTGTTAAGTTTACATTTCTTAATTATTAGTCTTATTGGCACTAAAATTGTTTGAGCCATTTTCGATTTATAAAAAGTTTAAAAATAACATGGTAAGTAACGGTAATTAAAAATAAGGAAATGTATAGTTACGGTGATTAGAAAATACGTTATATAATATTTTATGAATAGAATTTATTTTATAAAAGCAAACATTTAGATTTATCTATATAGGCAAAACATGTTATATAAAAATGCATTTTATCTATTTTTCACTCTTGTGGGTCTTTCTCTTTTTTAGTAGCAACACTTACGAAACGTCAAAAGTTCTCGAATAAAAAATCTTCCTGTGAGGTGACAATTTAAGCTACGCGAGTACGCTGTATAACATATTTAGCTGCACTAAAGCTAAGTTTAACTTTTAAGTTAAAGTTTAGAGTCTTAAAAAAACCTTATCAAATCTTTTAGTAACTGTCCTATATATAACTTTAAATTAATTCATTTTCACATTTCATTAGGATATAATATAAGTATCAATTGAGGTTTATTTACCATTTTATGAGAAATTTTTAACATCCTTATCTGATTTAATTATTTTCACTATATAACAAAGTTGTTTTTCAATATTTAACCTAATAAGTGTTTTGTATATTAAAAATAAAATAAAATATTTATTCAATTCCCAGTACACAGCTTACAACAAACTATATAGGTATTAAAAAAAAACCTATATTACTTCCCACAAATAATAAGCGAGTACCAATTTAACATTATAACAAGCAAGCAATTTCAATAAAGTCAAGTCAAGGGGATTATTCGGTCGCAAACAACTTCGGGGTCAGTAGACTCGGTTGCCGAAATTATCGCGCAGTTTGGTAGGTAAGTACCACCGCTACGCGGCCAACGAACGAACCAAGGCCGCGGGTCCCTCCGCGCCCGCCCCCCTGCCGCCCGCGACGCCCGCGCCCAACCTGCCCAACTCTACCAAATCAATCTTATTTTCAAGGGCACTCAGTTTTTGGAGAGTTGGAAATTAATAAAATAAATGTAATAAATTAATACTATTATTATTTAGTCATTTTTCTAAACACTATTTCTACTAAAACTGACAACATTAAAGGTTAGAGTCAAAAACACTTAAAGAGCTCGGCGGGTGTGGGCGGCAGTATGCGGGGGCAGGCTGTGCGGCGCGGGGCGTGCGGGAGGGGGGTAAGCGCGTCAACGCGCGGCCATGAACTTTCTTCGGACACGTTTTCAGGCAAATGCTGCGCAATATTCTGATTATTCCGCAGCCTCTATCACCCCTCCCCTTGCTCTGCGCCTTCCCCCACTGCTTCCTCCTCAATATATCATAATATTCTACGTCCATGATAATGTAGGTATAAAGTTAACTATAATAGAATCTCATTTAAAACTTTATATATGTAGTATAAGACGAAGACGGAACTATCAACATATTTAATTTATATAATATTATTAGTAGGTTAGGTGCGTTAATCATTATAAACTAGAGGCTGCCCCGCGGTTTCACTCGCGAAGATTTCTCATAAACACAAAAATCAATTTTTTCCCAAGGGAATTTCAGGCAATCCTTTCTTAGTGCTCACCTATAACACTCTCTAAGGAACCTACATGCAAAATTTCACCACACGCTACGCCCAGTAGTTTCGGCTCTGCGTTGTCTGTCAGTCAGTCAGTATCGGAAGAGTTTTATATTTATTGATTATATCAGTCGGTATATACACGCTTTAGTAAAAAAAAATCTTACAGCATGCATTTACAATATCAAATTATTGTCGAATAATTTTCGTTACAATTTATTGTATTAAATATAATTAATTGTCTCCGAAAGAAGCAAAGATTATAACAGAAATATTTTAAAAATAAATTCACACAGAAGTGAAAACTGATTACAATATTAAATAAATCTATATTCACCTGATAAAAATGTATTTAGTTGAGGCCAACATACTTAGTCGTGTGCATAGTATATGGATGTTGGGGCCGCGTGCCGATATTCAGGACCGTACAAAATTATACTGGTTTCAAACATTTTGTTGGTTGCTCTTGATATGGAAGCGAATTCAGTATTCTGGCCGTAATATTACTATTTCATATAATATTGCGATATTTAGATTATTCAGCCGTTATTTGACACTGCGGCGAACAATCCAGATACTAATGCAAACTGTTCTAGGAAACTGTATTTGAGTGCACTTCCTCATTCTTGAACCAGTTGTGTATTTATGTAGGTGTGTATGTAACGCGCACATAACGTCTATTATACAATATCGAGGGAGCATCACGATTGTTATCGATGGTACCGTGACGCTCTGGTTACTGCGCCGCCGCCGCCGCCGCCGCAACTTGCTGCGAATTAAGTCGATATTTTATAATAGCTTCAAGTTCTGACCTATTTTTGTTTTCTTAATTAAAGCTAGAATTTACAGTGTAGCCTCAAAAAATGATCTAAAATGCTACTAAGCTTAAATAGTCGACAGGTGGCCGCCTCCAATGCTCTAGTTACTCTTGGCATGCTTTGAGTGGGTCTGTTTTCTAGAGAATTTTCATTAGCTGCTTTACTAATTACTGTTTTCTCACTCAACTTATATGTTGTTTATTGGTATAATTTTTATTTATTTATTTATTTATTTATTTTACATGTATGGAAGGCCAACAGCTTATTCGAACAAAATAGTACAATAAATATTCATAGATAGCCAATTAAAGGCCCTCGCTGATAGTGATAAAATATGAGTTAGTACGTCCAAAAAAATGAAAAGAGTAATGTACGCGGAACGGAGACAGAATTTTGTAACAAAATGGGGATAACATTTTACACTTAAATTCACTAGGTTATATGCAATACAGTTAATATGCAGCAGAAAAAAACAAATATATTTTTATTTTATTTTTAGATATATTTTTTTATATTATTGCTTGAAGAACAAGTTGCTCATAAGATGCCTTACAGATTTACAGCTCGTGTTAAATAGATCAAGGTCATAGTTCTTGCTAAGCTCGTTAAATGTCCTACTTGCTCGTAGAAGAAAGGTGTTTTGACGATATTTGGTGTTGCTTTGTGGAACTGAAAGGGGTGTATTGAACCGGAGAGAAATGCGCGGCGGGATCCGAAGGAATAAGAGTGATAGCAGTTCAGCACAGTCGGTTTGGCCTGAAGTAATTTTTAACAGGTAAGATATGTCTGCTATTTCCCGTCTTTGGTACAGTGGTAGTAGATGGTGTTTTCTACAGATGTTGAGGTAGTCAGTAGAGGCATACGGTTGTTTAATGCGATAGCAGAGATAACGGATAAATTTACGTTGAATATTTTCAAGCCGTGTTATATAAATATTATATGAGGGATTCCAGATTTGAGATGCATACTCGAGATTACTTCGAACTAGTGTACAATAAAGAATCTTTAAAGTCTTACCTTGAGTAAAGTCCTTAGAACTACGCATCAGGAACCCAAGAGCCTTGGAAGCCTTAGCCACTATTTGACGTATATGGGCGTCAAACAGTAGCTTAGAATCATGAAGGACACCCAGATCAGATCAGATTTATGTAAGTATAATTTTATTTAATGCACACATTTTATTTTAAATTCAACCATCCTCGAACAACTTAATTGATGCATACAATACTGTTTTAATAGGGCAGGTTATGTAATTAGTAATTAGAAATATTCTCAGGTTAATAAAGAATGTACAAAAATATTCACAAAAAAAGTTTAGCTGGAAATTAACATATTTGTTAATTTTTTTGAGAACGTTGAATAGAATATTTAAAATATTTACGAAAAAAAAAATACACAAAAGTACTACACATGAGCCTATATTATTTGATTAGAGCATAACGTAATCTAGGTAGAGTCCAGCAGAAGGCAGAATGCAGGAGGCAGGAGGCAGCAAGAGTATCTAGACGAGCAAGAGGCCCGGGGCGCCTCGGCTCCGGCACTGCCGGCAGCTCGCAGCACCTTGGCGCTGACATTGTGGCTAAATTCGGAACTGTTCGACATTGGCATGACCCGGAATACGAAAGAGGAAGTCTGCTACTAAAGTGCTTTATAGCTCTACCTTGACGAGGGTATCGGTTCTGACATACATGCCATCATTAATATATTAACAATGTTGATCTTGTTGCTTGATCTTTTATGTGGTAGGTACCTCAAATCTAAGCTTCAGTAAGTGGTCCTTCTTAATATTTTGTGCGAAAAAGTATTTTTAGAATAGCTCTTATATTAGAAAAATTATTGCAAATATTATGTAATAAATCAATTTATATATTAAATTATTAATTACTCTGCTTGACTACATCATTTGCTTTGTTGGTTTGTAATATTAGATTTTAGGTATTAAACATAACTCACGTTTAGTCGTTGTTTCTTATCTATACACGATGTTGTTTTTGCAAAAGTTTAGAAGGTCGATTGCGTCAGAACTTTATTTTATCGTGAACCTACATTACCTACCTACCTT
>CATOPS010000039.1:0-11409 GCA_951802225.1 Euspilapteryx auroguttella | reverse complement strand
GGCGCACTGGCGGCCCGCGCCCGCCGCTGCAGCTGCCGACTCCGGTGAGTCTAGCCGGGGACGTGCTGTGGGCACGATCCTCTCAGCGAGGTGTGGTGGCGCACTGGCGGCCCGCGCCCGCCGCTGCAGCTGCCGACTCCGGTGAGTCTAGCCGGGGACGTGCTGTGGGCACGATCCTCTCAGCGAGGTGTGGTGGCGCACTGGCGGCCCGCGCCCGCCGCTGCAGCTGCCGACTCCGGTGAGTCTAGCCGGGGACGTGCTGTGGGCACGATCCTCTCAGCGAGGTGTGGTGGCGCACTGGCGGCCCGCGCCCGCCGCTGCAGCTGCCGACTCCGGTGAGTCTAGCCGGGGACGTGCTGTGGGCACGATCCTCTCAGCGAGGTGTGGTGGCGCACTGGCGGCCCGCGCCCGCCGCTGCAGCTGCCGACTCCGGTGAGTCTAGCCGGGGACGTGCTGTGGGCACGATCCTCTCAGCGAGGTGTGGTGGCGCACTGGCGGCCCGCGCCCGCAGCTGCAGCTGCCGACTCCGGTGAGTCTAGCCGGGGACGTGCTGTGGGCACGATCCTCTCAGCGAGGTGTGGTGGCGCACTGGCGGCCCGCGCCCGCCGCTGCAGCTGCCGACTCCGGTGAGTCTAGCCGGGGACGTGCTGTGGGCACGATCCTCTCAGCGAGGTGTGGTGGCGCACTGGCGGCCCGCGCCCGCCGCTGCAGCTGCCGACTCCGGTGAGTCTAGCCGGGGACGTGCTGTGGGCACGATCCTCTCAGCGAGGTGTGGTGGCGCACTGGCGGCCCGCGCCCCGCCGCTGCAGCTGCCGACTCCGGTGAGTCTAGCCGGGGACGTGCTGTGGGCACGATCCTCTCAGCGAGGTGTGGTGGCGCACTGGCGGCCCGCGCCCGCCGCTGCAGCTGCCGACTCCGGTGAGTCTAGCCGGGGACGTGCTGTGGGCACGATCCTCTCAGCGAGGTGTGGTGGCGCACTGGCGGCCCGCGCCCGCCGCTGCAGCTGCCGACTCCGGTGAGTCTAGCCGGGGACGTGCTGTGGGCACGATCCTCTCAGCGAGGTGTGGTGGCGCACTGGCGGCCCGCGCCCGCCGCTGCAGCTGCCGACTCCGGTGAGTCTAGCCGGGGACGTGCTGTGGGCACGATCCTCTCAGCGAGGTGTGGTGGCGCACTGGCGGCCCGCGCCCGCCGCTGCAGCTGCCGACTCCGGTGAGTCTAGCCGGGGACGTGCTGTGGGCACGATCCTCTCAGCGAGGTGTGGTGGCGCACTGGCGGCCCGCGCCCGCCGCTGCAGCTGCCGACTCCGGTGAGTCTAGCCGGGGACGTGCTGTGGGCACGATCCTCTCAGCGAGGTGTGGTGGCGCACTGGCGGCCCGCGCCCGCCGCTGCAGCTGCCGACTCCGGTGAGTCTAGCCGGGGACGTGCTGTGGGCACGATCCTCTCAGCGAGGTGTGGTGGCGCACTGGCGGCCCGCGCCCGCCGCTGCAGCTGCCGACTCCGGTGAGTCTAGCCGGGGACGTGCTGTGGGCACGATCCTCTCAGCGAGGTGTGGTGGCGCACTGGCGGCCCGCGCCCGCCGCTGCAGCTGCCGACTCCGGTGAGTCTAGCCGGGGACGTGCTGTGGGCACGATCCTCTCAGCGAGGTGTGGTGGCGCACTGGCGGCCCGCGCCCGCCGCTGCAGCTGCCGACTCCGGTGAGTCTAGCCGGGGACGTGCTGTGGGCACGATCCTCTCAGCGAGGTGTGGTGGCGCACTGGCGGCCCGCGCCCGCCGCTGCAGCTGCCGACTCCGGTGAGTCTAGCCGGGGACGTGCTGTGGGCACGATCCTCTCAGCGAGGTGTGGTGGCGCACTGGCGGCCCGCGCCCGCCGCTGCAGCTGCCGACTCCGGTGAGTCTAGCCGGGGACGTGCTGTGGGCACGATCCTCTCAGCGAGGTGTGGTGGCGCACTGGCGGCCCGCGCCCGCCGCTGCAGCTGCCGACTCCGGTGAGTCTAGCCGGGGACGTGCTGTGGGCACGATCCTCTCAGCGAGGTGTGGTGGCGCACTGGCGGCCCGCGCCCGCAGCTGCAGCTGCCGACTCCGGTGAGTCTAGCCGGGGACGTGCTGTGGGCACGATCCTCTCAGCGAGGTGTGGTGGCGCACTGGCGGCCCGCGCCCGCCGCTGCAGCTGCCGACTCCGGTGAGTCTAGCCGGGGACGTGCTGTGGGCACGATCCTCTCAGCGAGGTGTGGTGGCGCACTGGCGGCCCGCGCCCGCCGCTGCAGCTGCCGACTCCGGTGAGTCTAGCCGGGGACGTGCTGTGGGCACGATCCTCTCAGCGAGGTGTGGTGGCGCACTGGCGGCCCGCGCCCGCCGCTGCAGCTGCCGACTCCGGTGAGTCTAGCCGGGGACGTGCTGTGGGCACGATCCTCTCAGCGAGGTGTGGTGGCGCACTGGCGGCCCGCGCCCGCCGCTGCAGCTGCCGACTCCGGTGAGTCTAGCCGGGGACGTGCTGTGGGCACGATCCTCTCAGCGAGGTGTGGTGGCGCACTGGCGGCCCGCGCCCGCCGCTGCAGCTGCCGACTCCGGTGAGTCTAGCCGGGGACGTGCTGTGGGCACGATCCTCTCAGCGAGGTGTGGTGGCGCACTGGCGGCCCGCGCCCGCCGCTGCAGCTGCCGACTCCGGTGAGTCTAGCCGGGGACGTGCTGTGGGCACGATCCTCTCAGCGAGGTGTGGTTGAGTCTAGCCGGGGACGTGCTGTGGGCACGATCCTCTCAGCGAGGTGTGGTGGCGCACTGGCGGCCCGCGCCCGCCGCTGCAGCTGCCGACTCCGGTGAGTCTAGCCGGGGACGTGCTGTGGGCACGATCCTCTCAGCGAGGTGTGGTGGCGCACTGGCGGCCCGCGCCCGCCGCTGCAGCTGCCGACTCCGGTGAGTCTAGCCGGGGACGTGCTGTGGGCACGATCCTCTCAGCGAGGTGTGGTGGCGCACTGGCGGCCCGCGCCCGCCGCTGCAGCTGCCGACTCCGGTGAGTCTAGCCGGGGACGTGCTGTGGGCACGATCCTCTCAGCGAGGTGTGGTGGCGCACTGGCGGCCCGCGCCCGTCGCTGCAGCTGCCGACTCCGGTGAGTCTAACCTACCCTAGGGCCACACCTCGGACACTCGCGCTAAAATGTATGAATTAAACGAGTTGCTTCGCGCACAGCCGAAACTCGTGTACGTGCACGCGCATCATGCTTGTGTGAGTGAGACGAGACGTGCTGCTTGTACAGAGCGGTAACTGAGAGGTAACCGAGCGCGGGGCCGCACTTGCTGAAGGAGGCAGGAAGTGGCCGTACGTAGTAATTTTTATTATGCAGTGCTAGTGCTCGCAGGCCTTCGTTCTCGGGGAGCGCATGTTGTTCCCTCCCCGACTCGCCCCGAGCCGCGGCGGCGCGGTGCTGGCGAGTGTCGCCCCGCCACGAACACCCACGACCACAAAGACCCCTTTTAGTCGCCTCGTGCGACAGGTTAGGCATTCATACGCCTGGACCTACAAGGCTTTAGTACAGTGGCGGTCTAGGTCGCCGTAACACTTCCGGTTTTTTTGTATTGCAAAATAGCTCTTGTTCTTTGGCAATACAGTCTGGGGCTGACGAAACCATAGACAAATCTGTGACGGCCTCTCAGACCGCCACTGTACTATTAGGCCTGATTCACTCAGCTCTTTAGATATCACCGGTAAAGCAGTAGGCGTGGTTCATTTTCGTATGAAATGAAACCGTATAAGATATGTTAGGCTATTATCGCCTATATACAAGGTGTTTCTAACAAGGCGGTAATAAATCTAAAGAGGGATTCAGCTCACCATACCTAGGTCTAAATCTCAAAAAAATCAACTATCCAATGTATGGAACAGTTATTTTTTTTTTTTAGGATTTCGACCCATGTTGCTCTGAGAAAGTTGTTAGTTATGGTGAATAGTATCCCTAATTCACACCCAGTATAACGTAGATGCGAACTAGATTGTTTTTAACCCCCGAAGAAAACTCAAGAGGGGTGTTTTTTATTTATTTGAACGACTCGACGAACCTTCTGTATTTTAATACTAATGGTATTCTGTGATACCTACTAGCGAATTGTGGAGAGGTTATCCTACCTAGTGCAATATAATGATGTGGAGTGTGTGTGTGTGTGTGTGTGTAGAGTGGGGCGCGGACGGGCAGCGCTGGCCGCGCGCGGCGGACGTGGCTGACTTGTTGCGGCCCGTGGTCGCGCCGCAACATCTCTTCCTGCTCGCTGCGCACATACTCAGGTCAGATCATTCAAAATACCTATTTTTTTTAATTATATAAAAAAAATACACAGAATACTAGTGGAGCGCGTGTATTTTCACGTCGGGGTCACCACTTAGTGCAAAGAGGAACTGGCCAATTCATCCTTATAAATCTACATTGGAGATTCAATTTATTTGCTAACTGCGTTAGAAACTTCGTTGACACAATGTTGATATTGGTTCGTGCAATCTCCGCTATAGTGCTACACTAAATAACCAAAGATTTAAATTCGGATTTTGAAAAAAGTTCTCTGTATGTGTATGTTATGTATGTTACATGGTCAGGCTACGATCTTAGTATTGGTCGTATTACAATCCTCGCAGATGGATAGGAGTGCCGCTACTCTGCCAGTGCGAGAGCTCGGCTCGGGGGGAGGGGGCGGCGCGCTGCTGCCCGCGCTGCTGGCGGGGGGAGGGGGAGCGGGAGGAGGGGCTGCCGCGCGTCTCGTGAGACTTGCCGCCGACCCGCCGCACTGCTACAGCGACCAACACGGTCAGTGTACTAGCTCTAGCTCTATTATGTGTGCACGACTTGGCGGAGTAGGGGGAGTGGTGAGAAGTAGGGGGGGGATGCTGGAGAGGGAGGGGCGCTGCTGGCAGGGGTGGGGGGGGGTTGGGTTGTAGTAGCTTTTAATGTTCAAAGTGGATGTTAATTTTTATTGCCGACAAGTAATAGTGAAGAGGATATATAATACCATTGTTGGTATTTAAAAATGGAATAATCCTGAAAAAAATTCGATCACTCCTTCCTTTGCAACTGGCAGTGTGTTCAAGTACCAACTAACCTGCAGGATACCTAAGCTGGGTAGGCGCCGTATGGAGCAGCCTGAGCGGCGCCCTAGGAGGCGGCCGGGGGGGAGG
Source organism: Euspilapteryx auroguttella (assembly GCA_951802225.1). NCBI lineage: Eukaryota > Metazoa > Arthropoda > Insecta > Lepidoptera > Gracillariidae > Euspilapteryx > Euspilapteryx auroguttella. Next base: position 6,254 of record CATOPS010000039.1, on the reverse strand, counting down.
CGGGGGGCGCGCGCGGGAGGCGCTGCTGGCGTGGCAGCTGCGGTGGCTGGCTGCTCTACTTCATATCGCTGAGGTAACAAATTAGTAGCTAAGCGAGATTAATCTGCAAGCGCAGTTTAGAATGTCGGGTTAACTAACTTTTGGATAGAGTGAACAGAAATTGGCTAATATCTGATGACAAAATTCTATTTTTGCGTTAGAAATTTCTTAAATATTCAACTTACTCTACGTAAGGTGTAATGCTAGTAGACCTACAGCAGCGAATGCATTAAAATGCAATATATTATGTAAAAACTAGGGTGCACTCTGCAGCTTCGCTGCCGTTATTTTCCTTGAAGCAGTGAAATCCCAATTTCACTAAACTTATTTTTCGTTCCTAAGGAATTTTCAGGATAAAATGTCTATGTCCATTCTCAGGGTGTACATTCTCCGTACCAAACGCAATCCTTCTACTGATTAGCTTTGTCAGCCCTTAAGGGGCCTCTGGCCTCTACAGAATAATATTATTAAATATCTTCTAGGATGACTCTGAGCGGCGGCGCATCAAAGCCGCCGCGCGGGGCGTCCTGCGCGCCGCCGCGCCCCCCTCCCCGCTGCTGGCCGCCGAGTACGCGCGCCTGCACGCCGCCGGGGGGGGCGGGGGGGCGGGGGGAGGGGCCGCGCTGCAGGCGCTTCGTTGTGCTGTTACTGATGAGGAGACCACGCATGAGGAGGTCATTTATATTGCGAGGTCAGAAATGTTGATGATGTTGATCGTTGACCGGTTTATTCAAGAATTATCTTACTACTTTACATATTTTTTAATAATGTTCTAAAATGTTTCATTCGTGAATGCTGTATTAGTGTTAGTGAAATGTAATCTTTGTTGGCGAATCTAATAAATAAAATAAAAATAATAAATAAGGGTTATACAGGTAGTACGTTTATACATGGTCGGGTTATAGCACATGCGATGCTGCTGAGCGGAACTTACGTATCGATAAGTCGATGCTGTCTCGATGTGGCAACGACACATCACACACAAGTCACAGCCAGATCGCTTTAAGTGATAAGGCCGCCCATTGCAATCAATGTAGTAATTATAAATTGTAATCACCTATATAAGTCTATTGATTGCAATAAAGAGTAATTCTATTCTATTCCAAGACCCAATCTACACTGAAAGAGCAGAGCAGCGGTGATCAGTTAAATAGTTATGCGGTTTTAAACTTTATGTTAATTATAATAATGTTTGACTAGGACGGCGTCCGAGTTGCTGGGCTCGCACAGTCCCGCAGCCCGCTGGGCGCTCGTGTGCGGCGTGCTGCGCCGCGCCCCGCCCCCGTCCCCCGCGCCCGCCCCCGCCCCCGCCGCGCCCCTCGAGCCCCCGCCGCCCTCGCTACTGGACGAGGCGCGTGCCCAGGTAACTAATATTACGGTACATTTTCATTATAACGTATGCTTCTAGTAGTGTGCGCCCCCGACTTCCCCAGCGCAAATCACCAATTACCAATCATCCGTTCCCGTATTTTCGGAATAAAAGGTATATCCATTCTCAGACTAAGGACTATCCTGTTTACCAAATTTTATCTAAAACCCTTCAGTTGTTTTGGCGTAAAAGCGCCATAGACAGACAAAGTTATTTCGCATTAATACTATTGGGTAATATGGTTTTATTCTTATAAATTTAATTAAATTATTCATAATATTTTTCAGTGTGAATGTAGATGCATAGCGCTTGAAGCGACCTTCCCAACCGCAGAGGAGGCTGCGCAGGCTCTGGCTCACGACGACGAGGGAGAGGGGCCGACGGAGGGGGAGGAGCCGTGGCGCGCGCTGCTGCCCGGCGCCGAGCAGTGGGCGGCGGCGCGCGGGGCGCTGGGAGCGCGGCGCGGGGGGGTGTTACAGCACCTGCTCAATAATGCTCATGTAAGATTAAACGAATTCTCTATGGTCGACGAGGGATCGGGGGAGGGCTTCTGCCCATGCCGAACAGTGGGTGGCGGCGCGGTGGCGCCTCGGAGGGGGCGTGGGGGAGTTGCTACAGCACCCTGCTCAACAATGCTCATGCAATATGGCGAGGAGGGGGAGGGGGGAGCCGTGGCGCACAATGCTGCCTGCCGCCGAACAGTGGGCGACTATTTGAAAATTTGCGGCAATATTTTCACTGTTGGAAAGCTTAAATATCCCCGGGTGACATAGGCTTTAAAAGATTGCCGTGTAGGCTAGTGTTGTCTCATAGATGTTGTATTACAGTGGGCAAGCGGTCCTTTTGCCGCAGCACGGTATCACGAGGCGGCGTCCGAGGCGTTGGCGCAGGCGGGGGGCGGTGCGGGGGGAGGTGCTGGGGGCGGGGCCGCGCGGGCGTTGCTGCCTCTTCACAAGCACAATACGCTGCTGGCCGCCGGTGAGTGGGGGAGAAATTCACCGCGCTTCAGTTCACCATACTCAATCACTTTCCCGACGCAACATGGGACGAAAATAGAAATCTCGCTGTTTCATGCATTTGGGTCGATCAGCTGACTGGGTCTATATACGGGACAGTAGATTTTAGTTTTGCGATTTTGACCCATGTTACTTGGGTAATATTGTTAGGTATGGTGAACTGAATCACTCCTTTGATTAATTAGTCTTGTCGGAAACACTGTAGATAACTCCTCGTTACTACAACACTGAAAAGGCACTCCAATCTCCTATTCATATTTTATTTATTGTTATTTCAGTATCAGGGCGCACCCCGCTGTGGGCGCTGGGTGCTGGCGGAGGGGCGACAGTGGGGGGAGGGGGGGGAGTGGCCTCCCCGGCCGCCGCGCTGGGCGCCGCGCTGCCTGCTTTGCTTGATGCTGTAGCTAATGATTGGGACTGTCAAAGTAAGTTTGGTCTATATTCTTGAATCTCACATTACATCTACTACAAGCTACAAAAATGCAGCCTTATTTTTTGTACCTCAAAACAGGAGAACGGCTTAACCGTTTTAATTCATTATTATTTGTTACATTTCAGATTAAGAAATCTTATACTTTGTAGGTGGTTTGTATAAAATAAAGCTGAAGAAAATTCGGAATTTAAAAAAAATAGCCGAATTTGATCTTGCAAATCACGCCTAGGTGACGTTAGGAGAAATCGAATTTCCCAGCTAGTTAGACATAGACATAGACAGATCTTTATTTGCGCACAGAAAACATACAATATTATGTAAAATCTAGGTAGGTAACAGAAACACAAAGAACAAAATATAACCTAATAAAGTTAACAAATGTATTGTAAGTGTTTTGGGCGCAAAATGTCCCCGAGTCAGCTTATGTTGCAAGTAATGCAATAGCATTAATAATAATATAATAACACATCACACTCAGAGCCCCTAACTAGGAAGAACCTGTATCTAGGGTGCCCGAAACACACACAGAGACGAACATCACACCCAGACCGGAAACAAACATCATATCAATATTCGCCCCGCCCGGGAATCGAACCCGGGTGCACACGTTTACTTAGTCCACATCACTGCCAACTGAGCCACGGAGCAGTCAAACTATGCAACGCTGATGATTCTGCCAGAACCATAGAGGAGTGCGTGTGTTCTTATATTAGTTAAGGATAAATATATAAAAACCATTCCTAACGTATTTGGAAACGAACCAAAATATCCTCTAATAAAAAAATCCTAAAAAATCACGTTGTGGTTCTTTTCGGTTGGATAGGACATTGCAGGCTTGAATCACCTGATTGTCCGAAAAGTAAGATGATTCCGTGCTTCGGAAGGCACGTTAAGCCGTTGGTCCCGGCCGCAGTAGTGGTCGTTATAACCGCGGCGACAAGCTGGCCCCTTGTCACGTTGGTAATAAAGCATAAACTCGGCTAAACGTGGGTCCGGCTCTTGAGCTGGTACCTCTGCCTAACCCTTCGGGAAATAAAAGGCGTGAGATTATGTGTATGTAAAAAAATCCTGTTTATTTTAGGTGCGCAGCGAGCAGAGCGCGTGCTGCGCCGGTTGACGTCAAGCGGGGGGGCGGTGGGCGCGCTGCTGTGGGCGCTGCGGGGGGAGGCGGCGGCGCGCGGCGGCGGGGGGGGCGCGCGCGCTGCGCTCTACCGCGCGCTCGACACGCACGCGCACTGCAAGGTACCTCTCTCTCTCACACACACACACACAACTGGATCTATCTTTACATTTTTTCATTAAAACTAATTTGACGGGGTCAATGTACGGGACAGCAGATTTATGTTTTGTGATTTCGATCTATGTTGCTTAGGGAAAGTTGTTAGGTATGCTGTGCTGAATTCCCTCTGATTTATTACCGCCTTGTCAGAAACATCCTGTATATTATAATTCTATATTAATGTTCACTGTGTATGCTTTCAGTGGCTGTACGCTCGCGGGGCGCGGTGGCTGGGCGCGGGCGCGGGCGCGGGGGCGGGGGGCGGCGCGGGGGCGGAGTGGGAGGAGCTGCTGGACCTGGTGCTGGAGAAGCAGCTGCGGCTGCACGCGCTGCGGGACGAGCTGCTGCCGGCCTGAGGCGGCGGGGGGAGCGGGCGGGGCGGGGGGCGGCGCGGGGGCGGAGTGGGAGGAGCTGCTGGACCTGGTGCTGGAGAAGCAGCTGCGGCTGCACGCGCTGCGGGACGAGCTGCTGCCGGCCTGAGGCGGCGGGGGGAGGGTTCTTTCACTACCACAGCACTGTCTCCGATATAGATTACAAAAATGTATGGCCGCCATCTTGGATTTAAAAATGGATGTCGTTGGCGGGGCGGAGGCAGGAAGGGGCGGGGTGCTGCATTACCATCGCACTTGTCACCTTATCGTAAACTCTTGATGTTTAAATGAAGTTATAAGAATACCTATTTAAGTATAGTAATATTTATTTACCAAATAAGTTCTTGCTAGTTTAAGAATAGATTCGTTAGTGATGGTTTCTTTGCAGGGCAGACTGTAAAAATAGCAATAAATTATAAATTTGAAAATTACAGAGTTTTATTATTTTTACAGGCTTGCTGCTTATTAAGTTAGCAAGTTCCGTACGCATCGCGCGCGTATCTGCGATCTCTGCTGCTACCAGAGAGGTTGGAAACCGCCGCTATCATTAATCTGAGGCTTCGAAACTTCTACCATCTACCCTCAGAGAAAGGAAACCGCCGATTAATCTGAGCATCTACGAGGCATCTACCTATGTAGGCATAGACAAAGTAGAATGCTGCGCTTCCTATTAGACGAAAGATAGAAGAACTGAATGCGAGCCGTTTATCAGTAATTTTTTTTGCCACCAGCTGATGTCAAAATAGTAGGCAAAACCATAGACAAGAAAAACTCAGTGAGGTCTAAGATTTCGTAGCGTTTCCCCACCTCACTCAGTGAGATGGGGAAATGAAATACTCGCGTGCGTGCATTCGTGCATTCGTAGTAGGCTACATAGAGTTTATGAGTTGGTCTCTGTCTCTCTTATGATAAATTTGTTATTATTAAAGGAGTAAGAGTAGTAGTTTTCTGTTTCTGTGTTACGCCGGCCTAGACCGCCACTGTACTAGGTAGGTAACATAATTAAATGTACACTGGAAGCGCAGCGTTCTACTTTGTCTATGTACTTACTTGAAGTAAAAATCTGTTTCATTTTCCGGTTACCTACAGCTTGGCGAGCTTGGCACAGAAAACTAGAAAATAACGGGGGCGCCACTTTGTATGTGGACTAAATATTTTTTATATAATTTCTCCCTGAATAAAACTTAATTTAAGCCCAAAGTTAGTCAAAATCAAAAATTAACAAATTCATGATCTGTTTCTTTACTATAATATATAATTTTTGAGGTTTAACAACTTGAGAAAAAAAAGGTTCCGTCCGTGTCAAGACACTGTTGTCAAGTTACCTACATGCCTACATGCCTACCTCTCTCCTCTTTTCCATAGCAAAAGAAGAACTCTGCTCTTCTTTAACTAAAAAGACTATGACAGACAAACAAAAATAAAAATCATACAACGAAAACATTTTGTTATCGAATTAAAGGTTTTGCTATACTTATATAATGACGATGTTGTCCGGAGTCGGAGTGGTGGTCGTGTTGCTGCTGAGCGTGGTCGCCGCCGCCGTCGCCGCCGGGGAGCTGGACTACATGGTGAGTGCAGCACTCAGCAGCTGTGCTGACCGCTGCCACAGGAGTGGGTACTTAGTCGGAACTTGTCCACTGTCTGGCCTGAGACCGGTTTTACCGCGACCTATCGCCACCAGAGAGGTTGGAAACACTTTCACCGACCAAGCCGCCAGAGGACGCGTACTTCTATTAGTGTAAAG